>JANTPZ010121181.1:0-12799 GCA_025593235.1 Vachellia pachyceras
TTTGAGGCCGTAAGCCTTTACAAAGGAAAAAGAGTGATCGCTTCGAAGGGAAAAGAAATCACAGTTTGGAAGTTTCATCAGATATGTCTCTACTGTTCCTGTGGGATTATAGCTGGCATGGTTGGTGGATTGCTTGGTCTTGGAGGTGGTTTTATTTTGGGACCACTCTTTCTGGAAATGGGAATTCCTCCTCAGGTACTCACCTAACCATTCTTGTGCACAGTTACTGATGATCATTAATTAAGTTTCCCAAAAGAACATCAACACATTTTTCTTCTGTCCCAGGTTGCAAGTGCCACGTCAACATTTTCTATGGTTTTCTCTTCCTCCATGTCAGTGGTGCAATACTACCTTCTGGATCGCTTCCCAGTACCCTATGGTAAGGCAGAATAAATAAAATCTAATTTTTTTTTTGGTAAAAGTCCTATTATAGACGAGTGTTATTATTCTGCTATAACCCATAAATACTCATTGACATGGCCTCCCTCCCTCTCTGTGTTATCATCATTTTTTTTAATAATGGATATTTCAAAGTCTACTTGTTCTCATACTTTGGGGGATATATTAATGCTCTTTAATTTTCTACACAGCTTCGTATTTTGTTCTGGTGGCGACTATTGCTGCATTCACTGGGCAGCATGTGGTGAGGAAGATTATTACAGTCCTGGGCAGAGCTTCCATAATCATCTTCATACTTGCACTCACGATTTTTGTCAGCGCAATAAGTTTAGGTACTTTCTATAACCACCTTAATACCTTTCTTATTAGTTTTTTTAATTTAATTCAAACTGCTCGTTAACCAGCTCATGTCCAATTTTGGGTGCATGTATATGTATTACAGGTGGAGTGGGAATTGAGAACATGGTTGAGAGGATGGAAAATAAGGAGTATATGGGGTTTGAGAATCTCTGCCATCACATTTAAGCTTGTTTTGCCTTTAATTAATTTCTATATATGCCTCTAGGAATATATTCTCTGGACGGAAGTGTTTCAGAAATGGTCATCGACAGTCATCTATTTGTCCATCCCTTTTCAAGCGAAGAAAAACCTCTTACTCAATATTTATGTAATTTACTTTTGTTCTTCCATTCCTTTTACTGTAGAATCTTTTTGGACTTTGTTCACTACATGTCATGTAAAGTATAAATAAATGGTTATCTTAGAACCATGAATGGAAATATATGGAGACATATATATTGAGCATCACAAATGAAGATCAAACAATAAGGCATTAAGCTACGTATGAGCTTTAAAAAATTCCCGTTACGCCTTCCAGTTTGCATGCACATGGACGCAAGGGACCAAGTGGAAAGTCCCTTACCAAATAATATCCTAGTGAATGGATGCTATATCTTACCGCATGTGAAGCACTTTATCAAATAACATTGTTATTTATATCGATGATCTTAGTAAAAGATAGATAAGGATATATTTTAAAAATTTTATCTGCTATTGTTTTGACATTATGCATCAATTAAGGCTTGTTTGGGACCACATTAAAAAGCTTACATTCAAGCAGGTTGAAGCAATCACTTCTCATATACTTATCTCATAGACCAAAGGTTGAAAAAGCTATACTGGACATTGAATCAGTGAGACATAGGTTCAAGGCTAGGTGGGTGTTTAAACAAATTTCAATAGATAATTAAATCTATGTAAAATTGAATGAAAACAGGCCACCAATAGTATGAAGGATATGAAATTTAACTTCTACCTTTGACACAAGGGGAATGGAGGAAATGAAGAAGAATTATAGTGATGGCAATTTGCATTTGTACAGAAAGCCCAACAGCAGAAGAGGGAAAAACAAGGGAGATCAAAGTGAATATTGTGTATACATTAAGTTCAATGTCTTTACATAAGAGAGTGGGACAAAAATAAATAGTTGGTTGCTTGTTTGCTGTGTCCAATGACCTCTGAGGATTCAGGGGTTGTGATCGCCAAATCATCCTACCCTTTTAGTCCAACGTTCGAGGGAAGTTGGTGATAGACATGAGATCTGGTTGTGGCTCCACGTGTTCCCTAGACGCCTGACCATTGGGACTCCAATGTGGATTACATCTAGGGTTGGTTTTGCTTACTGAGCCTTAAACTGGTATGGTCCAAGACATTTTTAGGCATGCAGTATGTCAAATTGAGGTTAACCAGAAGTCATGCCGGTTATATTAAAATAATTGAATTTAATATATCATATTTTACTTTATAAAAATTAACAAATAAAACCTATAGTGTTAATTAAAAGTTAATTTTGTTGCCATATTTTTGTAAAAAATTTAATGAACTACATCTTCCTACCTGATTTCATTTTTTTTATATTTTTAGTTGTAAGTTTTACATAAAAAAACCAGTTAACCCATAAACCTTCCCGTTTAATTAGGTTGAATGGGTTGACCTTGGTTCAACTGGTTGATTGAACTTATAACTGGTTCGTTGGTTTCTGATCGGTCCGGTTCAGTCCACTTTTGTTCTTTGCATAAATCATAGATTATATCAAAAAAGTAGCTTCCATCACAAATCAAAACGGTACTAGTATATAATTTGGATTATATACGTAGATATGTAGGCACTGTGTTTTTTTTTGGGGGGCAAAATGTATTTTTCAATTTGAAAAGGAGAATCTTTATTATCAAATTCACTTTCAAGTATTTTTAAAGTTTTTTTGGTGCCCATTAAATATCTCGTTCCGGTACTTTAAAAAGGCGCTTCGATCGATGTTCAATGGAGAACAGATGTTTCCGGATGGAATAAGTTCTGTTCTGGCCGAACGGGTCAAAATAATGTCAATACAAGGTATATAGTGTAAAACCATGCAACTCTCAAATGGGCACCTAACAAAGAAGCGTTAAAGTTTATAACAAATTAGTGTGTTTTGAAAATTCATGTAATTTTATGTAAGTTAAGATAAGTATGTAAAAGAAGTTTTATCTTAACTTATATAGAATACGATTTCAACGTGTTTCTCTGACAAACACGAAGAAGTGTCCATTTTCTCTCCGGCTCGTTTGGGAAAAAAAGTCTCTCTCTTGTTCTGGCTTAGCCTGAAAATGGGTTATAGCCCAAACAAACAAACATTTTGCCCGGAAGCCCACCAACTCGTTGGCCTGGCCCGTCCTTTAAAATAAAATTGAGTGCTCAAAATGACCCTACCGGGTTCGCCCAAGAAAGCAAGCCTGGCGTTCAATAAGTCTAGTTTTTTTCCTGTAAATAAGGTGACAATAGGAGGGTAATTTGTCAAATAGTCTTTCCCGCCCATTAAAAGCGCCTTTTCGCTCCAGTTTTTCCCACTCACTGTTGTTCACTTGTTCGTCAGCTTCGGTCGTCCAGTTCCATGTTTTCTGGCTCCTCCCCTAGCCCGTAGGGCTTCCGCCTCTCTGCGTTTGAAGAAAGAAAAACCCGTTCTGTTAGAATCGCACATTTACCCTCCTTCCTTTTCCTTTTGCTGCTGCTCCACTACTTTTCTGTTACGTATTTTGCCAACTCAAATGTTACCTCTAGCACTCTTGACATTGAGCGATCGAGGCGTGTGTCCTCTGACTTCGTTTTTCTTTCTGGCTCTACTGATTTTCTGTGGACATTTTCGTGTATTGTTTCTTTGATTTAGGACTCAGAATGGAGAACGGAGTGAGGAGCAATGGAGATGCAAAGTCACCGACTTTGATAGAGAAGAATGAGGTATAGTATATAGCCCTCCTTATTTCTCAGGAGTAAATACTTGCTTGGGAAGTCTAAAATGGAAGCCCGAAATTAACTGAACTTTTCCGTTGCTAGTGTTTCTGCTTTTCCGATAAAATGCTTACGTGGCTCGTGTTTCTATTTTCCCTTGTCCTTTCAAATGTGAAGATGAAGACAAAGGAAGTAGATGTCAAGAATGACGTGCCTTCTTTTATATCAAGGTCAATGGAAGAAGAGGAAAAACAGCTTTTGGAAACTCGAATCAAGGAAGAGGAGGAGGAATCCAAATATGAGCCAGAAGAGGCACCAAAGCTTAATGAAACCCAGTTTAGCAAGTTGGATGAGCTTTTAACACAAACCCAACTTTACTCGGAATTTCTACTGGAGAAAATGGATGACATCACACTTGTATTTCCTTGTGCTTTTATTGTGTCAACTTGTTATGCATTCCGATGTATTTCTTCCTGTGTCACAATCTTGCATTTGAATTTTGGTTACTAGAATGGGGACGAACAAGATGATGAGCCGGTTGAGAAAAAGAGGGGCCGTGGCTCAAAGAGAAAAACAAAATCAGAATACAAGAATGTGAGTTCAAAGTGTTACTGCATATATTCACCTTTTTCTTTCTGTTAACTTAGCGTTCCAGGGAAAATTAAATCTTCTCCTGCTCGTACCTTTCTACATCAAACGAGTATGAGAGGCACCACTTATTGCCTTTAACTGCTGTGTATGGATTAAGCGTGCCCTTTATAATTTTTACTGATTATCTTGTGCTATTTGATTTGTTTGCACCTGGTTTCATGTTGTGGCAAACTTGCATTAAATTTTTTCATGCTGTTTGAAATTATATCAGAAGAAAGCCAAAAGGGCGGTAGCTGCCATGCTTACAAGATCAAAAGAAAGTGAGAGTGCTGAAGATATGAACCTGACAGAAGAGGAAAGAATTGATAAGGAGCAGAAAGAGCTCATACCTCTGTTGACTGGTGGAAAGTTGAAGCAATATCAAATGAAGGGTGTCAAATGGTTGATCTCCTTATGGCAAAATGGACTGAATGGGATTTTGGCTGATCAAATGGGTCTTGGGAAGACAATCCAAACTATTGGTTTCCTTGCGCATCTGAAAGGGAAAGGTTTGGATGGTCCATATTTGATAATTGCTCCTCTATCAACCCTTTCTAATTGGATGAGTGAAATTTCTCGGTAAATGTTTTATAGAATTTGTTTTTCATGCAATTATATGTTGTAATGGTTTTGTAGTGCAACCTAATATTTTCAATACATGTATATAGGTTCGCTCCAACACTCAGTGCTATTATTTACCATGGTGGCAAGAAAGAAAGAGATGAGATCCGAAGGAAGCATATGCCCAAAATGGTTGGCCCAAAATTTCCCATAGTCATCACTTCCTATGAAGTTGCGTTAAATGATGCTAAGAAATATCTCAGGTTCTACCATTGGAAATATCTTGTAATTGACGAGGTAAAAGATTCACTTTAGAGTGAGTGATTGTAGCTTTTATTTTTAGTTGCTTGCTATCGGCAAGAATTCATTAATGGTTTTGGTTATGGTATTCTAACTGTAATTTTCTTTTTTATGAAGGGACACAGGCTCAAAAACTCAAAATGCAAATTAGTCCAGATGTTGAAATTCTTACCCGTTGAAAATAAACTTCTTTTAACTGGGACACCTCTTCAGAATAACCTGGCTGAGCTATGGTCATTGTTGAACTTCATTTTACCCGACATTTTCTCTTCCCTTGAAGAATTTGAGTCATGGTTAGTTTGCTTTGCTTATTCGTCATTCCAAGTTCATTCCATGTTTTTCTTGTTTCCTCTAGTTTCTGCTTGAGTTTCATCTTTGAATGTGACTGTTGATAATCTATGACTGCTGATGCATCATCTTTTTTATTTTTTTAACTGCGTAATAAATATCTGAGTATTGAAGGCAAGCGATTCATGGCAGTTTTATAGCTTTCAAGGGAAGTTTGATAGTTTTATAATGGTACCTATTTTAAAATAGAATTTGCCAGTTAATTTACTCTTTCCATTTCTACATGTGACTGTTCTATAATTTCTAGCAGTATAAGTGATTGCTTATTTCCATTTGGCAATATTGATGTCATTTCATTCAATTGCAGCCAGACTCTTCACATGTTAACCTTGAATTTACTTTTTAATCTAATCAAGTTTCTTTATAGGTTTAATCTGTCAGGAAAGTGCAGTAATGGAGCAACAAAAGAAGAATTGGAAGAAGGCAGAAGAGCTCAGGCATGCATAACAAGATAGCTTCTGTTTATCATTTGCTTATTTGAACCAGAAGGCTTAAGGTTTTTATCACATGTAGGTGGTAGCTAAGCTCCATGCCATCCTGCGCCCCTTTCTTCTCCGAAGGATGAAGAGTGATGTTGAGCAGATGTTACCACGAAAGAAAGAGATTATCATATATGCATGTATGACTGAACATCAGAAGAATTTTCAGGAACATTTAATCAACAAGACATTGGAGAAATATCTCCGTGAAAAATCTGCAGGTGAGATTCACTTTCATGATTCAAATCAAGAGAAAATATCTCTTCATATAATTTTCCTGTGCCCCTACTTTTTTCTAAAAAAAAGAAAGAAAATTAAGAAACTGTACTTTTGCTTACTGCTTAGGAATTACGAAGTACAGTGATTTTATGTTTTATGCATCTTATATGTATATAAAATATATTTTGGTACTTGCAGTTACAAATTGGATTAAGAAAACTGTATTAATTCAATTTTGTATTATATTGCTGTATTGCAGGACGTGCTTCAAAAAATATTCGTAATTTGGTCATTCAGCTTAGGAAGAACTGTAATCATCCTGACCTCTTAGAGTCAGCCTTTGATGACTCCTGTACGTATCTTAAGACTTTTTTTTAAAAAAAAACTGATTTGATGATTTATGATGACCAAGATGTATTCTTGCTTTCTTGACAGTTCTCTATCCACCTATCAATGAAATAGTTGAACAATGTGGGAAATTCCGTTTACTAGACCGTCTGTTGGCCCATTTATTTGCACGGAAGCACAAAGTATGTTTTAAAGTATCATATTTACATTTGTGCACCTTTTTTTTTGGAGAATTGTTATTTACTGGTGCCTTTGATGACAGGTACTAATCTTTAGCCAGTGGACCAAAATCTTGGATATAATGGATTACTATTTTAGTGAAAAGGGCCTTGAAGTTTGCAGAATTGATGGCAGTGTAAAACTGGATGAAAGGAAAAGGCAGGTTTGTGCATTTGAAATTTATATATTCTTTTTAGGTTTTTCTGTATGATATAATCTAGTCTATTTTCTACTATATTGCATGTAATTCTTTGTAATTTCTTGAATGGGGTTTTCCTGGTCTTTGTGCATTCTGAGCATCGGGCAGAAGTGGAGCACCAAACAAGTTGCTCCTTGAGAGTAATGTTTTGAAATTCAGATCACTTGTTGATTTGCATTAAGTTATTTACAATGCTATGCTTTGATCAAAATTGAACTGCGGTTGAAACATGCTTTTAGAATGTGTAGAAAAAGGTATCAAGTAGTTTATTTTACAATAACACGTGTATTGTAAAATAATATTGAAATATGTATATATAATTATTTATACTTGCACAGAAATTGAATAGTCTATTAAATATAAGAAATTTCTACTATCAAGTGCTCAATATTTTTAGAGAAACAAGGAAATTGGTTTTTGACTAGTTTTTTTACAAGTCAATGCCTGTTTAGATTAACGGCAGAAGCTACTTTTTCAACGTGATTTATGGTCTATGGGACAAGTACGTGAGAGGAGTTTTATTTTGACCTGTGTGAACGCATTTTTCTAACGCTATTGCAAACAGTGCAAAAATATATTGAACTGCAGCTAATTCATTGATATTTTTCCCAATCCAGGGTTTATGTTCATGTAAAATATTGATTTTAATCAGGGACCAGAATCTTGTTTGCAATATACTTCTACCGAGATTATCACCTGTCCTGAAAAAACATTGTCTTTGGTCAGGGATTAAAACAATGTGGTGTAATCATGTTGAAGTATATTGAGCTCATGTTAAAATCATGTGGTGTAATCATTTGCAATATACTTCTACTGAGATTATCACCTGTTCTGAAAAACATTAGGTTCATTTTTTTTCATGCTCGTTAACAGATTCAGGAGTTCAATGATGTGAATAGCAATTACAGGATCTTTCTTCTCAGTACTAGGGCTGGTGGATTGGGAATTAACCTTACCGCAGCTGACACTTGTATCATTTATGACAGTGATTGGGTATTTATAATTTCTCATGGGGAACTTTACTGTATGCTTTATTGCATCTTAAATCTTTGATGCTACATTTCCTTACATTAGTTCATTCATGGTCCAGAATCCTCAGATTGATTTACAGGCCATGGACAGATGTCACAGAATAGGTCAAACCAAGCCTGTTCATGTTTACAGGCTTGCAACAGCTCACTCCGTGGAGGTACATGACCACCTTGTATTGTGGTTTGGTGATGTGATTGATGTTTACCTATCAGGATATCAAGTGCATGTTACATGATAAATTTTTATGGATACAATGAACTCGTTAGCATGTTACATGATATAATGAACTCTTTTTTGCCTATCAGGGTCGCATGTTGAAAAGAGCTTTCAGCAAGTTGAAGCTTGAGCATGTGGTGATTGGAAAGGGGCAATTTCATCAAGAACGGATGAAGCCCAACTCTGTGGATATGAAAGAGGAGGTCTGTATATTAGCAGCTTCTTTTCCATTAATTTCTCAATTTTGCTTTCCTATGATCTTCTGTGTGTTTAAGCCTAAGCATACTACTTTTACTGTGTTATTAGGCTTGCATTTTACTGATGAATCTTTTTTAGTCCGGCAAGCCTTATTTTCTCACGTTATCATCGTGTTCATAAAACTAGTGTATAACTAGTTAGAAAAAGGATCTAATAATATAATAAAGCATGGATACGGATCTCTACCAGTAATGAAGTTGACATATGAAGAGGGCTTTAGGACCGGAAGATCTAGTTGTAGGGTCTCTTATTATTATTGTTGGGTTTAAGATAATTTCTCAGCTGATGTTTCCATGTTTTAATTTGGAATCTGTACATGATCTGATTTAAGGATGAGGAATTGTTGGGAATGCTTCGAGAGGAAGAATCTGCTGAAGACAAGGCGATCCAAACAGATATTAGTGATGAAGACCTAGAGAAGCTTTTGGATCGCAGTGATCTTATCTCTGGTAACTTAAATTGTACGAGCAAATTTCCTCTTAAAGGGCCTGGATGGGAGGTGGTGATTCCAACTGGGAGTATGCTTTCTACTCTTAACAGCTAATTTCTCTTATCTATCTGCGCAGCACAGGATACTTTTGAAAAATACTTCCTATTGAAGTAACATTAGATAACCGCTTTTCTAGAGTCTGCCTCACTCTCAAGGAATGATTTTCACAAATATATAGCCGTCGAATAGCTCTTTCATTTTGTATATGTTTGAAATGGGCTAGATAAGGAATGATGCTTTGAAGAACATTACGCATTCAGAACCACTCAATGGCTTTCATTTTGTAAATGTTCTAAATGGAATTGATTATAGTTCAAGAATGATGCTCATGCATTCAACAATCTTTGGGTTCTATTTTTGCTCGGCACAGGTATCCTGACTGAGGCACTTCTACTATGATATGATGCTCTAGTGAGTTAGTGACTAGTCAAATGTTGGCATGTTTAGTCGATCTTCAATTGGTTTAAGATGTCTTGGCTTAGCATCCTGATTATTTCTTTATGGCACATTTTGACTCTTGTTTCGTTATTTTCCTCAATACTCGCTCTGTTCTAAATTTAACACAACTTGTCAGAAGTTTACGTTGTTTTAATTTTTTTTCCCAAAAAATACCTATACTTATTTTCCCAACCTTAAATATTTTCTTAAAAATTTTTACTATTGAATTAGGGGGAAATTTCGAAAGAACAAAAAAAGATTGGTCAGACGCGAACAAGCTGGTTAATTTCGACAATTATGTAACATTTAGGATAAGGGGATGTTATTTTTTTTCAGTGATTTCTACATGTATTGTCTAATTAATGATAATGATTGATCTCAATCTGGTTAATTTTGACACTATAGTTGGAACCATACATGGATCGAAGGTCAAAGTACAGGAGGGTGTAGTTCATCTGTCACTATACACATCAGTATGAAAACATGGAAAATAATTTCGCCCTATGGTTAGACTACCACGATTTTTTAGCACTGTAATGGACTAGTTACACAAGAGTTGGTGTCTTATCTCATAAGGTCTCTTTTCCTATATCTTGGGCCTCAGAATTCTCCTAACTGGGTCTTGTGCAAGTATGTTTGGTTCCGAGTGCTCCGTTGTGACATTCACAACCAATATACTCAACAAAAACAAATAAGTTTGGCCTTGCGGTGAATCCTCCGTAACGCAGTGAATAAGCATTTGAATCCCCTCTAGAAAATGTGCTTACTTTAGTACTAACAGTGCTTCAAACAAGATTGTTAATGCAGTTTTTTTTAGTTGGACTTGTACATTTAACATGGTACTTTATTTAGGAAAATTGAGGCAGAAAAGGAGAATAGTTAATATAATCTTCAATTCTTCAAGTTTACCTTATTAAGGTTTCAATCCATCAAATTTAAAATAAGTGATTTTGATGTTTAAAAGGTAAAGTAATCTATATTTTTATTAGCTTATAAAGACTAATGCTTTAAATATAATAAAACTTAAAGGAATTAATATCACTAATTTGATGACTGAAATATGGTTGCGCTTGGTGGAAAGCTTGTAAGCGAAGATGAACGCTAAACGATCTCTCGTATGTGTGTAAATGGTGTCTTTCAAACTACGGAGTAAGAGATATACGAGAAAAGTTATTGTGGTTTAGTCTTTTGTATTTCACAACCTAGGATTAGTATTATAAAAGCACATTTTTTTCAGTGAGAATTAAAAGTACATTTATGCAAATTGAGATAAAACTATTCTCACATACTTACCTTATAAGTTGCATATCACCTTGAAAAATTGATTTATACCATTAATCCAAACAAACACTCATTAGAATGTGAAGCACCAGCCGAAACCTCATCTAACTCTTCCACCCGTTTAGGGCTAGCCATTCACCATAAAGACACAATCTGATTATTTCTCTTTATAATATTCTTTTGCTTGGACTTCGGAC
Organism: Vachellia pachyceras; assembly: GCA_025593235.1. NCBI lineage: Eukaryota > Viridiplantae > Streptophyta > Magnoliopsida > Fabales > Fabaceae > Vachellia > Vachellia pachyceras. Next base: position 10,879 of record JANTPZ010121181.1, read on the forward strand.
TGATTGGTTCTCATTATGGTATATTGCGACCCCACCTGACCAATCTATAATTATTTAATTGGTAGTCCAATTTATGAAATGCTAGCTGCTCGTCTTTCGTTGATAAGTGGTTTGGGCAGCTGAAAGCCCCATATCATATATCCTCACTTTAACATGATTCATTATAGTAGAACTGTGTTGAACAAAAAAAAAATTATAGTAGAACTGAAAAGTTATCCCTCAGGGATATCATTTGGACAACAAATTCATAAGAACTTTTTCAAGTCTAGCTGTTTTAATTTTCGGTCCTAAACTTGAACTCGGCCTAACATGGTGTGGAGACAGATAACTTTGCTTCACACACACACACACACACACATATACACACACATATTCGGATTTAATCTATATATAATTCCGACTGCTTGTAAGTTTAATACAGAGAAGGAACTTCCTTAAATCATGCGATTGAAATATATTCGAAATTCATCCAGTATAGGGGTTAGGTCTATATAAAAGAAGCATAAGCTCATATCTTATCCTTGGTGTATATATATTTCGGTGCGTCGTGCATGTGAAATATTTTAGCGTCTTCAAGATATTGAGAGTCGACCTACTCAAAAACGAGTAGAGATATATTAAAGCAAAGTATTTTTATTATTAAGTTACAGTGCTCTAGCTAGCTAGGTTTAGCTGTCGTGGGCTGATTCGGCTCTCCTTGCGTTATTGACAATGAAACGAAATCACTCGGTTAGGATGCTGAAAAAAGGCAAAATTCTCGGCAAATGAACTAAGAGTTTGTATTCCTCTCAAACAGGAAATCTTGTGAAATATAATTAGGCATTCCTCTCCTCCATGAGAAGGCATGCATATCTTTTGAAAAAGTTGCTTTCTCAACTACATGGCGAGAAAAGTTGTACTCGTCAATCAGTTTTGATATCAGAATTTTGAATGTTCCATCATCTGGGTCTAGGAAACCTTTGTGCTCGGATTTAGTGCAATCAATATGTTTGTAAACTCACGGTTTTGAGTTGTGACCTGTTATTTTGTGGGTTTTGTGTTTTTTGGTTTTTGTGTGTGTGTGTGTGGGGGGGGTGATCCCACTGAGTTTGATTAATGGAGTTGCCCTTGCAGAAACTTAAATTTTGATATTCATTATCTGATGCAGAATCGGTGGTTGAAATAATCCATAAGATACTATAGTATATTCAATTGAAGGATGACCTTGTTGGTGGGAACTATATGTGGACGCTTGGCCAAATGCAAAAGTGAATAAGCCCTTCAACACTAATATGATTTGGGTTTTATCTCTCACTGACTCTGTGCTATCAGTAGTATTTTGAAATATGAAAGTCAGTAGGGTAACGATATATCCAATTGGGATCACGGAGGTATAACAATGCCACCGGTTGATGTGGATCCCAGCTAGCAGTTGCTCTATGCCTTAATAGCTTTTGCATGCATGCAATGGAACTACCTTGTCTTGATGATTCAGAGCGCAAAGACGGATACAGATATAGTATTACTCATTGGCCTGACTGTTTGATATATGTTTTTCGATCTAAGTACAAAGACTAAGCTCAAACCACTTGATTGCAAGCAATATCGAACTATATATAGTCTCTTGCAAATGAAGTAAGTTTGGTACTAGGCTGACAAACTATTGAATTTTACATATTCTTTTACCAGCATAAAAATTTCTATTATATTGTCTCCTTATGTTTTTGGTGATATATGAAGTCGATGATTGAGTGCAAAAATAGCACAATTTCAGTAGCGCTCAAAGATGTTATTCTTTTATATATCGTTGATTTCAGTAGTGCTCAAAGATGTTATTCTTTTATACATTCGTTGACCTTTGATAACGGAGAAACGAAGAGATAAAAGTGATCAAATCCCGTCATAACTCACATGCTTGTTACATTTATAAAAGATTTAAACT
>JANTPZ010121182.1:0-12243 GCA_025593235.1 Vachellia pachyceras
CTTGAGAGCTACACTTTTGCATTCATTCAGGCTTGCACCTGTCGGGGAGGCTGAGGCCTTGTACGACTTTCCTCCATAGTTGTAAGACCCTAACAAGTAGGAAAGAAAATAAGCCTGTTATTTGCATTTTATGCTAATTGCGAAGAAAATACCTGATATGCAAATTTCCTTGGATTCAGTTCTCAACATGCTAATTTTTTTTTTCTTTTTTTTTTTGGGGGTGTTTTTGACAGCCTAAAAACACCAAAGCTATGCAGAAAGGAGAAACTATATTTACCATCAAAGCCAGATAAGATACAAGGATTGTCGGAATCTTCGGAAACCTTTAAAATCTCTGCACGAGCTGCTAGCAATCCATATCGTAAGTAACTGAAAGCAAGATTTTCAATGCCGTTAGTCAAGGAAAATGATAGAGCCTGTCTCTGTCATTCTGTCTATATTCTATAACATCAGTTATATGAAAAGCCTTGCTAAAGACAACAAATGTTGGAGGACACACGTTCGTGTGTTAATTCTCCCTCAAACTGTACATATTATAGCAACTTACATTGGCGCATCTTAAAAATCAAGAGTAAGAAGGAAACCTGTGAACATAGAGGTAATACTTCCTTCCCCTTAAGAACATCTCTTTAATGTATGGATCTTCTCCATCTGTTACTTTGGGAGCCTTCACAGCATCAGTATCTGAGATGGCATATGCCATTTGAACAGATCCACCCCCAAGATCAACTACTCCAACTGTCTTTGAATAAGTTTTTCCCAGGTGTCCCAGTAGATAGTTAATAGTCACCTGAATCAAACAAATGGCAAGGTAGTCTCGCCAGTTAATTTTAAACTATCAACTATCAGAGAATAGTTTCTTGTCTGAATGAATAAATAAAAATTCTTCCATTAAAGATATTTTTCTCTTATTAGAAAAGGGAACTGAATAAAAATTCTACTACAAGATGCCTAAGGAAGGAATGCTAATAAAGTGCACATCTCTCTCTCTCTCACACATGCGAGCGCGCACACTTGCCCTTTTATTCTTTCTAGTTCAATAACAGAGCTCTTATCAATACAAATAAACCTGGACTTCACTTCCAGAAGCTGCAATGTTGTCTCTCTATTGGTTAGTAGTACCACATTATGGGTTTGTTTGGCATTTAGGTTTCAAAACCTAGATTACAAAACCTCAATTTGAAACCTAGGTTTTCTCTTTCCTACTTTTTCCTCTTTTCTCTTTCCTACTTTTTCTTTCTTTCTTTCCTCTTTCCTACCCACTTTTTTGCCTCGGAATCCGTAAAAGCTATAACTTCCCAAATATAAATCACTTTTCAAAACCTAGTTTTTACCTCGGAATCTGTGAAACCTAGGTTTCAAACCTAGTTGCCAAACGAGCCCTATAACTCATGAAACTGCTAAAGCACCCTTTCTGTTGTAATTGCCCATTTTATTCTCTCTTCATCTTCCTCATTGATGATGTCACCCATATATTAAAGTCACTCTATCCCTTTCTCCATCTTCCTCACATCAGTGATCCATTCCCAATACCATATCTGAGAGCATCTGATATGGAAACGGTTTTATGTCATTAGGATAACTATATAAATGCAACGAACTAAGGAGAGGTAAAATGGGGGTTCATTATGACTCAATAATATATCACACCAAAATCCAAATAAAACAAGGTACACACAGCACATAGGCATGCAACATTTTTAAGAAAACATGCCTATGGGAAAAAACCAGGATTCGATAACCCAAACTGATAAGATTATAAATCATACCCATTGATAAGCACCTTCTTGGGTTCCATCCAGTACCGTAACTGCATCAGCCTCAGATCTTAGCGTGCTTCTTTGCTTAAGCAAATCCCTAACCTAAATACATAATTTGAAAACCTTCTAAGATGATAGAGTTGGTATAGCCTTCAAAGCATTCAACATGATAAGATGTAGCTATACTCACTGCTTGTAAGATCCTATCAGAAGCGTCTCCTTCCAAGGCCCTCAAACCTGCCGTTGCCTGCATTAGCATAGAAATTTAATTTTCCTCCAGAAACAACCATGTAAAATCAGATATATTTTGAAAAAGCCATACGCTCATCGGTAGTGGCAATGGGAGGAGATGTACGCACCCCAACTTTAACAGGCGTCTTTGGGCGTAAGTTCCCGGGAACAACACTTTCCGCTTTGTCTAAAAGGGAAAGGAGGGAACCCGCGGCCTCCTGAGGATTCTTAGCGTATGCACTCAAACCCGGTTTTATCTACAACATAATAATTAAGAGGGTCAGCAGTAAAGAGAATGATAAATGATAGGTGACGCAAATTAGCAAGTTCAAAGGCACAGCAAAGCCATAACGATGCCACCTGCTCAATAAGCTCAAGATCTTGGCCAATGTGAACAAGATCTAGCTTGTGGTCAAAATGGAAGACATGTACACGGCTCCCAGAACTACCGGCATCGAAGATAACAGCGTAGGAATCAGAGAATTTCTGGTCAGGGTTAATTTTACGATGAGTGAGAGCATAGTCCTGAATGAGCTCGTTGGAAGAGCTTGCGGGCATTAAGTAGAGTACAAAAGTAATGAGAAGGAGTGGAACGGAGACCACTAACAAAACCCCTCGGAATCTGTGGATCTTGTCGGAGAAAGACTCCTGCCGACCGGGGCGCTTGAGCATTTTGCTAGATTCGAATTCGGGCACGTGTTCGTCAGCGGGATAGGACGGCGGAGAGTTGTTTCCCTGCCCTTCAAAAAGATCAGCCGCTTTGTATCAAAAAAAAAAAAAAAAGATCAGCCGCTGATGGCGATCGGTACCGGATCTGACCGTTCCCAGCGGCAGGTGGACCCTTAACCTGCTTGGGCTCTTGTAGCGGATCCAGCTCTAAGCCTTGAGGTTTTTCTACAACGTGATGGAAAATGATCTATTGGTCCGTGAATTGAATGATTTGAAAACGACAAGCATGTGGAAACGTCGTCCAATTCAGTTCATTCGTGATGGGCAGTCGCCAAAAGAAAAATGGCTGTTGATTATGGGGGGCGAAGAAGATTAAGACAGTGATGGCGCCGATGATGAAGGGATGAAGTGCCAGTGAAAGAATTTAGACTATCTTTCACTGTAGTGAGAGAAATGTGCTTTGTGTGTCAGTACCGCGTCCTGAAATTTGATGCATATAACTGTAAATTGTAATCAAAGAAACCGAGTCAGATCTCATGGTTGGACTCGGACACGCGCCTTTCCGAGTTGTTTCGAACCTTTCCACCACTTCGGCCCCAAAAATAAAAAAAATCAACAACCCCCTTCGCGTATAAAAAAAACTTCACACAATGCATTGTAACATTTTTTACATGAAAGTATAATTTTACATTTATTTTATTATATGTTAATTTTATTCTCATATAAATATTAAATAAAGATAAATTTAAAAATTGTTGAAATTTAAGACAGAATTGATAGGATTTAAGGTTTTTCTTAATATGTGTGAAACATAACAAGAGTAACTTATAAATAGGATTAAAAATGCATAGCAATAGGCCGGGATAGCAGAAACGATGAGTTTAATGGTTAATTATCTAGGATAGATTGATAATTAACAATTTTCGAGCAGTCTCCCATAAAAAAAGCTTTAAAAGAAGATCCATGAATTGAGCACAAATGTGAGGGAATTGGCTAAACACATGTTATTGAATGATGATCAGCTCAAAGCTGGAGTCCCAACAGCAACGAGGGAGGTGAGACAGAAGGAACGAGAGAAGAAAGAAAGAAAGAAAGAAAGAAAAAGGTCCCAACGAATAAACATGGAGCTTATCAATAAATGAAGAAGCTAACATAACCAAATCTACCATAACCCTTCAGGCTTTCTTCTGTTTCTTTACTGGTGCTGGTGGGGGGCACAAAATTCGGAACACCCAGGCAGCCACTATTGCTCCAATGAAAGGGCAAATCCAGTACACATAGAATTGGTCCCATGTAGTGTGCCAGTTGTTTACGTATGCCCAACCAAATGCCTGTAAACATAACAAACTCAGTTATTCATCACCCATATATGTCAGATCCTGAAGGATTCAATTCAGGTTGGAGCAACTCAAGCACTAAAAGAATGTTTAGGAGTGACCTTAAAGCTGGGAAGAAAATTTCTCAACATCACTGACAATGTTATCAGAGGCATTATATCAAGATCAGCTATATTTTACATGAGTTAAATAGCTAGTGTTTTTTCAAAATTCATGGTCCAATTGTTCATCACGGTTGTATAGAGAAAGAAGTGCCACTAGGGCCAAACCGGAGCCGAAGAGAGGCAAATGTCCTGACACATTACCTTCAGCGCAACAGTTGCATAAACAGAACATGAAATACAACTTCTTCTTTTTTTGCCAACATGAAATACAACTTCATTTACCATATCATGGAGCAAATTCATTAAGGTTATAAACCGATCAATCAGTTTTCCACAAAATTCACTGTTTCACACAAGGAGTAAGGGCAACGTCAATGGCATAGTAATCTGTCACATGACAAGCAGAAACTATTTATTTCCAAAGAAGTCAAATTTGTTTGGTAGAGTAGCCATAGCTGATAGCTCCCTTTTAAAGCCCTTCTCCCATTTTATCATGTTCCTGATTTTTGCACTCATTCTCTATCTCTGATTCAAGATCAGGTCCCCCAATTAAAAAAAAATCCATCACACATGAGACAGGCGAAGAGAGAAGTTTATTATCCTTATTTCAAGATAAGACCGACAAAACACCAGAACTCACTAAATAGTGCCCGTTTGGCAAATTGCCATAAGCCACTTATAAGTGCTTATTCACATAAGCCGAGGCAAATATGTGGAGGAGATTGTCTCGTTTTGCAAAAAAGCACTGTTAAACGTGCTTATGAAAATAAGCCCATGGTTACCAAACAGGCTAGAAGGAGACCTGGATTATACCTAGATACTCTATTCACAGGAATAAGCAAGGCATATAAAAGAAAACAGAAGGAGCCAAAGAGGACTGGAGAGAGACCGCCCAGGGTTACCTTAGACTGACCTTTTTGTAATCATTAGGATTATTTGGGGCAGCATGAGGGTGGACAGGGCAGTACAAACGCTAACCCCCAAATTTTCTATCAGTTTAATAACACTTGCACCTTTGGAACTAACAAACCTTTGACAGAGATTAAAGTGTGGTGTTCATGAATCAACATGCAAAAGTTATCTCAATAGTACAGGAGTGGGTTAGATAACAAGAAGTGATGAACATGATGAGGACAGCATATATTGACAATCTATTAAATGTCATCACAATCTAGGATTATTGTCGTTGATCAATACAGAAATTTTGTCACATAAATAGCAAGACGCTAATCCATGGCTTTTGTACTGCAAGTGACTAGTTTCTTGTATTGAAAAACATAAGGGTAGCACCTCCGCACACAAACTGTTGCATGGAAAACATATTTATCAGTATTTTACGATAGAACTTTTTTTTTTTTTGCCAACAGTATTTTAAGATAGAACTATATAATATTCATTTCACATGCCCCATTACGTCTGGATATCTTATCTCCCTATTTATACTCAACCGTCAACCTGTCCCCTAGCCACTCATTATTTCCGTATAACACAAACTTTCAAAACTTTGGAGCATGGAGGTGAATACCTTCAGGAATTATATGGAAGACAAAAATTTAGACGGAATAAAATATTTTGAAATAATAGGACAAGGAGTCACAACGGTAAAAAATAACAAGTCTTTTTCAAAGGTTATAAAATTCAAAAACTAACTCAATGATGTGATCACTCACATTGGCAGGATTCATGGAGGGACCGGTGTAAGCAGAGCCAGCCATCACCAGGGCCACGGTAGACATAGCCAGCAACCAAGTCTTCAACAATTCACTACGAGGACCCCTGAGTATGATAAAAAGAACAGCCAGAGTGATCACAAATGTCAGAACACCTTCAGCAATAGCTCCAGTATGCAAGTCAACCTTCAACGAAGGTCCGCCGATCATGTGCCTGAATTTCGGCGGCATCACCTCCATAATTGCCACAGCACCACTCGCAGCACCTAACGCCTGTGAATTCATTCAAGTCAGCTATCAGACATTTCAGGACACACGTTAATTCACATTGATCTCTTCAAATTTCGTCTAAGTGGGAGGACAAAATTAACGGAATGCGTAGCCAAAGTAGGATTCAACCAACCCAACAAAAAAAAAATCAAATCTAGAAATTAAAGTAAGAAAAACCTGAGCAGGAAAGCGGAAGGCCATGGAGAAAAGGGTGTCAGAGCCGAGACCAGCGGCATAAAAGGCAGCAGTGGCGGTGGGGTTGAAGGTAGCACCGCCCAAGGCATTGCCGATGATGGTGAAGATAAAGACAAGGATAAAGACAAGGGAGGTGGTGACGAGAAATGACGCGTAATCAAGACCATTGAAGGATAGATGCTGAAGACCCAGTGATGCTACGATTGCACTAGTGGCTAATCCAAGCGTAGATGCGCAGAAGACCCACATAAAAGTGAGCACTGCATCTCCAATCGCGGCCTTTATCGGACCAAGCATGTTTCTATATCGCTGCTTTTACCTTCTTCCCGCTCGCTTTCTCGACTATTCCCACTATTCCCCTAACAGAATCTCTGCAGAAAAACAAAGGGGTCAAAAAATAGATCGCTTTTTTGAGGTCGCCGGTCCCGCTCTGCGCCAATTGGCAACAGAGAGAGAAGCTTAAAAATCTTGGGGTGAGCAAAAAAAGCATGATTTTCCGTTTCGATCGAGGTGGTATTATATATGGCCACCATTTGAGTGACTTACCAAATCTCTTGGGAGAGACGAAGGTTCCGAGATAAGCTCACCGGCGGATGTATCTCTCACACTCTGTTTGCCGTGTAAAAAATAAAATTTGAGGTTGACTATAATTATTATTTTTTGAATAGACTATAATTATTTTGTAAAAAATTAATATAAATTTAAAAGCTTAAACATATTAGATTAACAAATTAATTTATATTCGATGGAATACATCAATCCAACAAGATTCTAATTATAATTATGATTATGATTATAATCTGCATCATGAAAGAGTCGGGGATAATGTTTGCGAGCCATTTACAAAATTATCCCTTATAGATTAGATTGTGCGTAGGCTAGTTGTTCTTCTAGTTATGATTTCATGATTTGGCTATATATTGCTTTTTTAAGAGCATCTTGCCATTTATTATAGCCCCTTCCAATATAATCTCATTAGATGTTGCTGAATCTGTACGGATAAGTTGGAAACTGTTTTTAATTGAAATTCAGTTGCATTGTCTATTAATTATTTGGATTTGTTTGAGATTAATTGGAGATGTATCAACTGGCTTATTGAATATTGATTCATCAAACACAGTGGCAATTAATATATCAGTTAATCAAATTTATTTGATTAAATTCACGGGCTCAATTGGTAATTTCCCTGTATTTTTTTTTCAAACCAAACCAAAATAAGTGCATTTTAAACTTAAAAATCACTCAAAACATATCAATAAAAAAATCCAAGTACAAAAAGAAGCGCCGAATGTAAAAATTCCGATTTCACAGATTAGTTAAAAAAATTAGTGTGGCATATAGCCCTGGTTACATCTTTATCCTACCTTATTTAAATTTAAAAATAATAATAGCAGATCTTTTAAATAAAAGGTTTACTATATTAGGAAAATTTCAGTAAAAGATGTTTAAATTAATCAAATTCTAATTTTGATTGTCGAACTTAACAAAATCATTAATCAGGTTTTTGACATAATTATGAATTTAGAAATTGGGTCAAATCACCTCCAAACCTTTAATTATAAAAAATAAAATAATTGTATTTTTATTTTTGAAAAAAGTGACGCTTTCATCGGTACCAATATAGAAAAAACTTTTTTAAAAATTTATTTGGATGACTTTTCTAACTTGACTGGCAAACAATGTTGCAACATGTTAAGACATTGAATTGAAGGTCGGGTCGTCGATTTTCAATTTAACCGTACCCATCAAGTTCGGGTTCTTATACATTGGTCTTCTTTGCTTTTTATCTTTTCCCTCCATGCAGTCAAGTGTGTCACAAATGGTGATTTGGTCTCACTCCGCATCAATAATTCAACATTTTAAGATTCATTTGAGGTATTAATTAAATCAAACAGCCAAATTTTAAATATTAATTATTTTTAAAACTAAATCCCTGGCAAAGGTTTATTTATACAAAGTGAGTTTCCTTATATGCTAAATTCATTTGTTAGTGATGACCGCGTTCAACAATAAAATTAAGATGGAGATTTACTATGAAAACTTTTTATTCGGAGTAATATTGCACTGGAGCAATAAGCTTCAAAAATAGTGTGATGCTACTCTTACCGTTAAAAATGTTAACATGCAGCATTAATTTTTAACTGTCATAATTAGTTTTGTAACGAAATGAGGTAACACCGCTCTATTTTGAACCTTCAAGACAACATTTGTAATATCATTCTCTTAAACCGATTATTTAACTCCCAAATCATGTTGGACAAAATAATTATGTTTATGTATGGACGAGAGCGTCATTTTTTTAAAACTAAAAATAATATAAATTTTTAATAATTAAATGGCATTGAGGTAATCTGACCAAATTTTTAAATCCCTAATAAACTGATTAATGGTTTATTAAATTCAGTGATCAAAATTAAAATTTGAGTTATTCAAACAATTTTTATTGGAATTTTTCCACCTATATCCAGCACAGTTCAAAGCACTGTAATCTGTATTCAAATAAATCAGCCCAAGTAAATCTAAGTTCTACCGTACACTCATGAGTTTTAAAGTCAGCCCAATGGAATATCTCACCAGTGGGCCGATCAATTTATCACCCAGGATCATGAACTCGAACCCAGCATCTCCGCAGCTTCATTAGTTTCTTGCATCGTTCTGCAGAATGAACCTGGGATCACATGCACCACCTTTTGGGCCATAACATCAACAACTTCATTAGAATCCCTCGAGCAAGTACATACATATGCCATCCAATCTCGTTTCAGAAGTTGGGTTCTCTCATTTTTTTTAATTTCTTAATATATAATTTTGTGATCATGAATTTATTTCTTTGAGAAGCGACATTTATCAAGTGATCTTAATTTTTAACTTTGAGAGGCTTTCTATTTCTTCTTTCATCTTTTCTACTTATTTTTTGTCTCGAACTCTGTAAAAGCTAATAACTTCCCAAACACAATCAACTTTCAAAATTTAGGTTGTCTTGGAATCCGTTAAATAATTCTCCTAAGATCTATTCTCCAAAATCTAGGTTTTTATACCTCGAACTCTGTAAAAATTATTTTCAAACGGACTTCCAAATGAGCTCTTAATCAACATCGATGCCAATCAATGTATTAAATAAGGGAAAAACAATTTGTTGGTACATGTACTTTTCTCCCGTTACCAATTTGGTACCTGTGTTTTTCTTATAATTAAATACTTTAATTATACTTTATTAGCAACGTTAGTTCTTTACATGTGCTAACTATGCTAATAGAACAAATTTACAAGAGTTAATAATAGTAAAAAAAGTAAAATTAATAAATTAATTAAAAGAAAAAAATATCTAAGTACCGAATTGAAAAATGAAGAAAAATCTAGGTAGTAACAAATGGATTTTCCCTTAATATAAAATAGACAATGCGTCCATTTCAATCCACAAATGAAACTATTTTTTTAACGTGATTTACGATTTATAAGATAAATATATGTAAATAATTTTATATTTGTGACAAATATGTTAAATATCCACTATTCACAAATGAACACTATAGCTAATTTCGCAGGCCTCATTTAATGCATTAAAGACTCGTCTACTTACATACAAGACATTAATATCAAGCAAAGATTTATTGGAGTTCGATCATAAATCATAACTCAGACTATGTAAACCCCTCTTTCAACGTAAATATGTAAATATTTTATGATGAATATCTAGGCTAAAGTATGCGTTAGTTTTAAATTTATATCAAATTTTATTTTGATCCATTAGATTACGTATATATGTAGTCATTTTATTTTAAGGTCGTTAGTTTCTTTCAACGAAAAATATTGATTTAACATATTCAGAAGGTGATTTTGCAATTAAATACTGATAAAACATATTTAAATTTTAATTATTTAATATGATTATCTTTATATTTTAAAATTTATTTTTATTTTATCATCATTCGATCGTAGAATCACTGTGTAAATTTGTTGAGTCAGCTTTTTTTATTAAATGTATGAAACAATATTAAGATAAAAGGACTAAAAATATAAATTTTAAACTCATGGGATTAAATTAAAATTTGATGTAAATTTAAACGATGGAATGTAAAATTTAGCCAATGATATGTAATGATCTATAAATATTTCTATATGCACCATGAGTCTTGAGGGATGCTCAGACTCGCCGGTGAACACAGAGAATTAACCCATCTGAACTTCTTGTCAGCCGGAAGAAAAACATCGAGATAATAGAAAGCACACCGATGTACTTACACTACGCAAATAAAACCAAGCTTTTTAGATATTTTTCGTTTGACGACGTCGTATATGCACCGTGATTTTTAAATTTGTTACTATAATATATAGTCTTAATTTATCGTTATTTAATTGTTATATTAAGATAAGACTAAACTGAAGCAGTTCATTTGGCAACACAGTTCAGAAAGAGAAAAGGAAAATAGAGTAAAACGACTTACCCTTTTACTCGCGTTCACCATACTGATCGGAAGTGTACGTCTACAACTAAATAAAGTATCTCTATGTACAACTAAACTAATTAATTTAGTTGAGAACCTAATTAAATAGTTACTACGTAAGATTAATCATTTTGTGGTATTAGAGTCTACCAGCCCCACACAAGCTGGAGAGTGTATATACATACACGCACGCATATATCGTATCATACAGTCCCAACTTGATGTTTGGTGCTTTTTTTTCAGCTTAAGCGAATCAATTTTCAGGCCCCATGCATATTGCTCGTCATTTCTTTGGAAGAAAGAGACATGCATACGTGGTTGACACAAAACGAAGAATCCAATGATGAGACGTACAAAAGCAAAAGCAGATGCCAGAGAACCAAATATGCATGTATATATACAGATAGATCAGGAAAGAACCAAAATATAGGATACATCACACACACACACACACTAGCACTATACAGTATTAGTGTGGTGGTGGGAATATATATTACAGTTACGCAACAACATTATAATCATCGATTGGGATGGCATCATCAAGAGATGGTTGTGGAGAAAATGCTCTTGTGGTTGGGAGGGTGATAGGGGATGTTTTAGATCCTTTCACAACTTGTGTTTCAATGAGTGTTGTGTTTGGTAACAGAGATATTAGTAATGGCTATGAACTCAGGCCTTCCCATGTTGTTAATCGCCCTAGAGTTTCTGTCGGTGGAAACGACCTCAGGACCTTCTACACACTGGTATTTATTTAATATTAATCTCTCCAATTACAATGTAGCTTATCAGCTAATCATATTTACTATTATGCACCTAAGCCCTTTGTAGCCCATATTGTTATGATATCTCTGAAGTGGGAAGTCATGGGTTCGATCCCGCCGTTGTAACTTCATACCGTTAGTGTCTATTGTTTTAAATAAAAAAAATTTACTATTATGGTAATTAATGATGATATATATGTATATCAGGTGATGGTGGATGCTGATGCTCCTAGCCCCGTTAACCCTTTCCTGAGGGAGTACTTGCACTGGTGATTCTTTCCTCTACCCTCTTCTCTTCACATGATCTGCTCCCAAATGTTGTAGTAGCTAGCCATGAAATTGCAAATAACTGGCCTGCAGTGAATATTTGCCCACTTCTTATTACTAATTATTAATTAAATATTCAATTCGAATTGACTTTTTAGCAGGATGGTGACAGATATACCCGCTACCACGGATGCATCATTTGGTAAATAAATTAGTGACTAATCCTTCTACACTCTTTTTTACACCTCATTATTGTTAGAAAAATTATATGTGGGTGCGTACGTGTGTGTGCTACAATTAAGGATTCAAGTTTAACTAATTAAAATATATAATGATTGTAGGGAAGGAGGTAGTGTTTTACGAGAGTCCACAGCCGACAGCGGGGATTCACCGATTTGCAGTGGTGTTGTTTCGGCAGCTGGGAAGAGAAACGGTATTTGCACCTGAATGGCGACACAACTTTAACACAAGAGAATTCGCTCAGACATATAATCTTGGATCTCCTGTTGCTGCCATCTACTTCAATTGTCAGCG
>JANTPZ010121183.1:0-16622 GCA_025593235.1 Vachellia pachyceras
GTCCAAGAAGGAAAAATCTTTAAAAAGTACAGAAGAAGAGTACCGAAATTACGGCCGACGATGCAATGCCAAGTGGGTCCATGCCTCTTATCGAACTCCTTTTTTATATGCTCGGCAACATCTTTCTCTATGTTGTGCTTCTCAAATGCCTAATTCATTCCAAAAAAGAAGGAAACTTGAACCCAGCAGAGAAAAGACAAGCAAACCCAGAGGAAAACCCCAGACAAATTACACAAGAAGCAAATGTAGGGAAAAACTGAAAGAATCGGAAAAGGAACTAACATTGACGGCGATATCTACGGCCTCTTTCTGCATGTCGGGCAACATATCAGCACTCTTGATGATGACTTTCTTGGTTGGCGTGGGAGTAGCCGCCGCCACCGATGACAGCTTCCGATCTTCGGAGTTGGGTTTCGCCATAAGAGGCCCCGCAATGCTCTTCTTTGTGTCGTCGTTCATCTCTGTCTCCTCTAGACACCTTGCCTTGAACCTTTTCGCTTTTTACTGAAGAAAAAAAATGGAGAAGAAAGAAAGCCTCAAGCTCGTTTTGTAACGAGTGCGATGCGATGAGGAAGAATGAGTCTCTTTGATTGTACTGCTCTCGAAAGTGCCAGAGCAGAATAATTTGATTTCTTGTGAATCTGTACATAAAACATTAAATGGAGACTTTTGCGTCACTAAAAAAAATGGAGACTTTTGCGACACACTCGAACATATTGTATCTGATTAGAAAAATTTATTTATTTTTTAAAAATAAGTTTAACAATATTTTTTTTTGTAAAATGAAATAATCTCCTTCACATATTTATATTGACTTATGTAAAATTATTTTTGTACCATATTTTTAAACAGACACATTTTTAATTTCCTTGTTCAATTTGTGTTTTGAGGAACCAATAGGAGGTGGAGAAGGTTGTTTATTCTACTTACTTCTTTCTTAAAGATATTTGTATGATTTTTTTACCCTTAAATAATTTTTCATTATTTATTGTATTGTGAAATAACCAAATTCTTAAAAAAATATATATGTGCACGTTCGCAAAATTTTAAAATATTATCCTGAGCGGGTCAAGAGTCATGAGAAAATGTAGATGAGCAATCAAATATATTTGTATACGTTTTAAATTTGGAAAAAAATCTTGAATTAAAATCTAAAACATTTGAAAAAAAAATCGAAATGATTGACATTATTTTATCAGTCAAAACAAATCCACAAAGAGAGCTACTCTTTTATTATTTTATAGCAAATTATTCCCTAAAAAGAATATAAGAATATGTTTGGCTTATATTTTGTCTTTTTTTTAATTATTTACTTTTAGCCAATAATAATTGCATTGTTACTTATTAGTGCTAAACTTTATAACCACTATTGCGGGCCATATAAACATCAGAAAATTTATCCCACTAATGATTATTTTCACTTATATGGTTATATTATGCGGGCTAAATAACACTTTTTTATCAATGATATTTTTTACTTTTATGGTTATATTTAGTGAATTTTCTTATAAGCACATATTTTTTTCATGTTCGAGGCACTTATTCGAACTCCTACTCATTATATTGTGAATAACAAATCATTTATGTTTAATTTAATCCCGTTGGTTATCTAGAACTTGAAATGTCAAGCATTTTTGTTTCTTTTTTAAATTAAAGGTAAGAAGTGATAACTTGGGGCTACGGGAGGGATAAACTTGTGACCTACTACTTCGTTACTTCCCCCTTTCATCTAATAAAATATAAGGCCAGTTCGAATCAAAGAATTGATAACAATAGAAAAGATTGGAAGAGAATGGAGAGGAATATTAGTGGAATTTTTTTTTTTTGCATTGGATATTTGGTATGCATCGGGAATAATTTGGTAGGAAAATTTATGTTTGGTTGAGTTAAAATGGTGGTAAGGTAGGTAAAAAAATATTTAAAATGATCATATTTCCTTTTATGACAAAATATGTAAAATTATATTTTAAAATAATATATATTTAAAGACGAAGTTGTTTGTTTTTACTGCGTGTTCTAACTAGTGCATTTGACTAGACGCAAGTGGTGGGTACCTTATGGGTAGGGAAGCACTTTAAAATAACCCTCTTTGTAAGGGGTAAAAACATCTTTCAGATTTTCCATCACAGATGGAAAATAGGTTTCCACCAAAATCAATAGGAAAATGTTTTCCCATCAATAAAGGAAAATCAGCTATCAGAAAATTTGTAAACCAAATGCACGCATGATGGAAAATCTGAATTTTCATTTTCCTCACCAGATTTGATGTGATCCAAACGGGCCCTAAGTCTTTGTTACTTCCCCCTTTTTTTTGTTTTCCGCCCGGTTCCGGAGCTTCGCCTCGACTAATCCGGACCCGACCTGCGTCGCGCACTAGGAAATGGTGGGTGAGTCTCTCAACGGTGGCTACTGTATACACAAGGACTCAAACTCGAGACCTTACTTAAACTGAAACAAGCCGCTTATCATTTAATCCAATCAACCGTTGGTTGTTACTTCCCCCTTTCATCTAGTAAAAAAAAACCTTCAATGAAACTAGTATAGGAGGAGAATGATGCCCACGTAGAAATAACAATTGGGCTTATTTAGGAAATAAGCAACAAGGCGTCACATAGAGAGGCCCGTTTTGTTAAAATTGGGCTTAATTCTGGGCTGACTCTATGGAATGTTGGATGGACTAATGGGCTTAACCCAACAAAAGATTTATTATTATTATTAAAAAAGATGCTATATAGGAATGTGCAACCTCGAAAATGTCGACATTGCAATTTGCATCCTTATCTCGCTCCCACACTACGCACCATCCCATCCCTCTGTCATATGATATATGATCGTATGGTTCATTTTGTGCAACGACAAGTCCACGCTTGCTTAACCTCACGACTCACAGGGGCCGTAATTAAAAGCGCGTTAATGTCATTCGCTACTGAGAGCACGTGAGGTTACCATTTTGGCCGGAAGGCCTTCTGACGTGGCCTGGCTTTATGGGAACACGATAGCTATAAGTCGTCAAAATCGAGGTAGATATCATCAATAACAATATGAATAAAAGCTAAATTTTGCATAAATCTGAAATAGTAGCATAATTTGCAATCAATTCATTTAGAGTTAATACAAAAACTTTAATCCCAAATTTATCTCAATTTTAATTTTAATCTATCATATTTAAGGTTATTGTTTTTTATTATCAAATTCTTTTGTTCAAAATATTTTTCGTATAACATAATAAAAACATTGATTATTTTACTCTTTAAGGGACAAAAAATTAAAACAATAAGTATTAACCCTATATTTACTTATATTGTGAAAATATATAATTTTTAATCTGAAAAAAATAAGAAGTATCATTCCAATTCTTCATAGATATCCCGTCAAAAAAATAACATGGTTGACTTGTAAAGGTTTACGGGGTGTTGTCAAACATACTTAATCAATCAATTAAAAAAACACTTTTCCTGCGAATTGAAATAAAATTCCGTTTAAATTTAAACTGAATTAGTAAAATAAGAAAAGTTAATCAAATACAGGGTCTGTTTGGGAATACAGTAGAAATTGAGGTAAATATATGAAAGAAATTATCTCATTTTATGAAAAAAAACACTTTTGAACGTATTTTTAAAAAATAAATAAATTTTTTCAAATAAGCATATAATTAATTCCGCACCTTCGATTGCAGTATTTTATTTTTTTTGATAACTAGTTTCTGCCACGCTCTCTAAAGCGCGAGTGCAGCTTAGCATTGATACCGCCTCACATCCGGACCCGGTTAGAGATGCAGACTGCAGAGTGACAGAAAGATTTCAATTCATCATTCATGATTATCCTACCTTCCAGATTTAATTTATCGGGAGAAAGGCTGTTTAAAAAATCTCATCTCATCTTGCTTATAAATGTTGCCAACGTCGGCGTGCACTGTCGTTCACGCAACCACCTCCCTCTAAATTCAGAATTAATACGATCCTCTTTCTCATTTGCTTCGCCAAGCATTCCTTCCACTCCTCGACGGAGAGTCAACACTTCTTCTGGTCAGCGACTGAATCAGTTGATTGCCGGAGAACATGAGCGGCAGAGCCAAGGGACGAACGGTTTTGGAAGTTGGAGCTGATGGTGTGGCTGTCATCACAATCATCAACCCTCCTGTCAATTCCCTCTCCTTTGATGGTATTCTTTTTCAATTTCATTTTTTTTCGTACCATGATCTGTCGGTTTATATGTACAGTCTCATCTCCATCCCGCCTTTTTTTGGGTCTGTCTTGGAAATTTTCGGCTTATTGCGGTTTTGATCAATCCTGTGAATCTTTGCTCTTTGAGATCACTGTTGTTTAAGTCACGGAAGCAAAATTCATTTATGATTGTATATATTTTCATAGCTACAAGCCGCTTATTGGTAATGGAAGCTTAAGAGTAAGGTGGATGCATGTGAAGGAAGAAGAATTAAATGTGTGTTGGAGTTAATTTCTACTACCTGTTCATGGCTGAAGTACAATGAAGCGTATTTTAATCTGTTTTCTTTCCTCAATTACTGTCCAAATATTTTGGGCAGGTGTGGAGCATGAATTGAAATATATACCACGGCGTGCTGTTACTCTCTCGTTCTAAATTACTAAATATATTAAATTCTGTTGCTGGTTTGTCTGACCCTTTGTCTCCCTTCAGTGTTGAATAGCCTTAAGGAAAGTTATGAACAAGCTTTACGGAGAGATGATGTCAAGGCGATCGTTGTTACAGGTAATGCAAAAATATTTGAATTTTAGTGAACAGTTTTTGGGTTTGGAGATTCCTCAATCATACATTGTCTAGCATAGATTAGTCTCAGCCAGAGTATTTTCTACAATTTGATTGAAACGCCTGAATACCTTTACCTTTTAAGCAGTGACACAAGAACAAAAGTGAAGTAGTAGGAAATTAAAATCAAATAGAATGCCCATTATTGGATTCAAAAGAAAATTCTCTTCCAGATAATTTCTCAGCTGAATCTTTTGTTACTGTACCAGGTGCAAAGGGGAAATTTTCTGGTGGCTTTGATATTTCTGCATTTGGTGGAATTCAGGACGGAAGCGGTACTTGAAATATTTCTTTTCTGTCCTTGTTATGGTAAATTGCAAATGCCTTAGTAGCCCTCCCTCCCACTCATTCTCACACTCGTTTTGCTCTCCACAGTGCGTCCAAAGCGTGGTTTCATATCAATAGAGATCATCACTGACACTTTGGAAGGTGCTTTTGCTTTATTATTTTTCAATTGGAGCTCCTCTCCATTATTTTCTGTTGTACAATGTTAACCATTCATTTTGTTTTTCAGCTGCCAGGAAACCTTCAGTAGCAGCCATTGATGGACTTGCCTTGGGTGGTGGATTAGAGGTTGCAATGGTATGTATTTCTAATTATATAGGTTGACAAATTTAGTTTCTATTGTTTTCAACAAAGTATCACTTATTCTTCCTCTAATAGGCATGCCATGCTCGAATATCAACTCCAAATGCACAATTAGGACTACCTGAACTTCAACTTGGAATAATTCCAGGATTCGGAGGTAATTAGTCAATCTCTAATCTTTTCCATACTAATTAGGCTTCTGCCACCATAAATCCAATGGCTTTCTTTCCCCTGCTTCTCAGTCCTCTCTTCTTCACTGTCTTGTTCGAATAAATTTGATACTGGGCGTATTGGGACAAAATATGAACAAAAACATTAAGAGGTGATCTACCTCTAATCAAGAGTCATCAATACTGTTCAAAGACCAACCATATGCATGACCACGGGCATGACACTGTAATCTAATTAAATATTAGCGATGACCATGTGCGGTTCAACAGATAGCGAACTTTCTCTTGATTTAGCATGTTTAAAGGTGATGAATGGTAGGCAAATCAATGCATTTTCCTTATGTGATTATTTGGCATGCATATGTGGACACGAATAGCATCTCAGGACCACTATGCAAAAATTATTATCAAAATGTGGAGAGAGGAAAAGTTTCGGTCAATGCAGTCTTTGGAGTGCCAAATCCATGCTCTTTTCACTCCTGTGGAAATAGTTTGTATTATTGTTAATAGACTTTGAACTGAGTTGGAAACAAACTTACGGCATTCGCTTTAATTTAAGAACGATGCTTTTGACAATCAGAATTCATAAGCGAGATCATGGTACAATAGCTTATGTGAGTTAGGCCTTGAATAATAGTACCAATCTAGCGACAATGCTCTGACTAAACGTTAGTTCATGATAAAATTCAAATGATTATTGTTCTTTTTTTTTTTAAAATTAACCTGGGGTTGATACATTGTCATAGGAACGCAGCGTCTTCCACGTCTTGTTGGTTTGACAAAGGGCCTTGAGATGATTCTGGTATGCTGCATTGCACCATATATATAAAGAAATATTAAATTAATAAGTAATTACATCAGCATGCTT
Source organism: Vachellia pachyceras (assembly GCA_025593235.1). Classification (NCBI taxonomy): domain Eukaryota; kingdom Viridiplantae; phylum Streptophyta; class Magnoliopsida; order Fabales; family Fabaceae; genus Vachellia; species Vachellia pachyceras. Next base: position 6,412 of record JANTPZ010121183.1, read on the forward strand.
ATCCTATGACTTCTTATTAATTTCTCTATCATTTCCCTTCTTGATTTCATGATTTAAGACATCAAAGCCCGTTAAAGGGGAGGAAGCTTATAGTTTGGGGCTTGTGGATGCTGTAGTGTCACCCAATGAGTTGGTGAACACTGCACGTCAGTGGGCCCTGGATATTGTAGAACGCCGAAGGCCATGGGTCGCTAGTCTTTTAAAGACTGATAAAATTGAACCCCTTGGGGAAGCAAGGGAGATATTCAAGTTTGCAAGGAGTCAAACTAAAAAACGAGCTCCAAATCTTGAACACCCCTTGGTTTGCATTGATGTCATTGAAGAGGGAATAGTTTCTGGTCCTTTTGCTGGTCTATGGAAGGTTATCATCTGTCTCCATAATTTCCTTCACTTTGTATTGTAGTTACAGTTATATGAATGACATGGAGTCTGATATGGGCAGGAAGCTGAAGCCTTTGATGGCCTGGTGCAATCAGATACTTCAAAGAGCTTGATTCATGTATTTTTTTCTCTACGAGGAACATCTAAGGTTTGTTGAAGTGGCATCTGGATCATTTCCTATATTTTTATCCGTGAGAAAGATATTTCTGCTGGGTTTTACTAATTATTAAGAGGAAAGGGGAATAAAGTTTACTTGCTTAAAGACACACTTTGGACTTAGGTTCCAGAGAATTACTGTTTGATATGTGTTGATTTAAATTTAATGGAAATTTTAAAATTAATACAGTCGTTACATTTTAAGTTTTTAGTTTGAGATGTCCCAAAATCATGCTTTGGACTTTGGTTTTGTAGAATTGAAACCAGTTGATATTATGTTTAATTAAAGTTGACGGAGTTTTGGAGTATAATGATTTTTATGCATTCAAGTATTTTAGATTTAGACTTAGTCTTGTTGTAGATTTTGTATTTTTATTTATTTTCATCTTATGCCTGCACTACTTTTTATTGATGTCGATAGATTCAATTTTTCGTACAAATCCTGTTTCAATTAGATTTTCAATGTTATTTGCTTTGTAACTGTAAACAATGAAATTTATGAACTATGATTCATCTTGAACCTAAGCATATAATCAATGTTGCAAGTTCGTTCAGTTCTGTGCACTGGCTTGAGATTTCATTCTAGTAAAGGTAATAGGCTGTTTATGCATCCGGAACATAGCTAGACTGTATCCGAGTCTTAGCTTTTCTTCTTAATTTCCGTGTACAAATTTTGAATACTTGGCGCTGATAGGTACCTGGGATTACTGACCGTGGTCTAGTACCAAGAAAAGTGAGAAAGGTTGCCGTCCTTGGTGGAGGATTAATGGGCTCTGGAATAGCAACTGCACTAATTCTTAGTAACTATCCTGTCATCTTGAAGGAAGTAAACGAGATGTTCTTGGATGCAGGGGTTAATAGGGTTAGAGGTATATTTCTTGTAAATTGGTTCTCTCTTTTCATTGCTCAACTTTAACTGAATTCTTTATTCCTTAAGTTATGTTTTTCTCATTTCATTGTACAATCTATTTATAGATTTAGTTATTAATAGAGAACAATGGCACTTTGCGATCCATGTAGCCCATCCAACTTAGTGGAATAAGACTTTTTTTATTGTTGTATGTTTTTCTCATGTACTATTCATTACTTTGTTCAGCAAATTTACAGAGCCGTGTCAGAAAAGGAAATATGACTCAAGAAAAATTTGAAAAGACTCTCTCTCTGCTTAAAGGTGTCCTCGATTATGAGAGCTTCAGAGATGTAGACTTGGTGATAGAGGTACCTCAAGGCACTCGAGTGTTAATTTACTTGTTGACAATAGTTTGACTTTATCCAAAATCCTTACAATATAGAATCTGCATGTTTGATGTTTGAACAGGCTGTTATTGAGAATGTTTCTTTAAAGCAACAGATCTTTGCTGATCTTGAAAAGTATTGTGCACCTCATTGTATATTGGCAAGTAACACTTCCACGATTGACTTGAATCTAATTGGGGAGAAGACCAGATCCCAAGATCGTATTGTTGGAGCTCATTTCTTTAGGTAGTATTACGTGTATATATATAGTATTCTTAACTTTTGTATTCTGCGGTGGCTTTCTGATTAAACTATTTGACTTGTGCTAATGCAGTCCAGCACATATCATGCCACTTCTGGAAATTGTGCGTACTAAGCAGACCTCTCCCCAAGTAATTGTTGACGTGCTAGATGTTGGAAAAAAGATAAAAAAAACTCCAGTGGTCGTTGGAAACTGTACAGGCTTTGCTGTCAACAGGATGTTCTTCCCATATACCCAAGCAGCTTTCTTGCTTGTAGAACATGGCACAGATGTCTATCAGATTGACAGGGCAGTAGTGAAATTTGGAATGCCCATGGGGCCTTTTAGGTACTTCTGTTTAGATACGATCACACTATTAATGGTTGCTTCTTGAAAGCTCTAATTTATCAGATATTTTTGTGTAGATTGGCTGACCTGGTTGGCTTTGGCGTGGCGGGTGCAACTGGAATGCAATTTATTGAGAACTTTCCTGAACGAACTTATAAATCAATGCTTATTCCACTTATGCAAGAGGATAAGAGAGCTGGTAAAGATCATTTCTAAATTTGTGCCATATCTTGCTGGTGTTAAATTCTTAGGAAGTTTTTGTCTTGAATATAAATAAAAAAAATGGATTCAGATGCTCGTTTTAATAATCCTCCGGTTCTAACAGGTGAAACCACTCGCAAAGGCTTTTACTTGTATGATGATAATCGCAAGGCTCATCCTGATCCTGAGTTGAAGAATTACATTGAGAAGGCTAGGAGCATTTCTGGTGTCAATGTTGATCCTAAGGTCTTTGGCCTATCCTAGCCGTAAATTATGCTATATTGTGTAGTTGATGATAAACCTTTACTGGAAATGACTTTGTGGATCTGAATTTTGACAGCTTGTTAAGTTACCTATGAAGGACATCATAGAGATGATTTTCTTTCCTGTGGTGAATGAGGCATGTCGTGTACTTGATGAAGGTATTGCCGTCAAAGCAGCAGATCTTGATATATCAGCTGTCATGGGCATGGGTTTCCCACCATACAGGTCTGTAACTTCAAATTAGTTGGCATACTGTTCTGGAAGCTTGTAATTGTTGTCATGACTTGTGAGAATATCTTTATTAGGGGAGGTATCATGTTCTGGGCTGATTCGCTGGGTTCCAAATACGTATACTCAAGATTAGACGAATGGTCAAAGTCTTATGGAGAGTTTTTCAAGCCTTGTGCTTACCTGGCTGCAAGAGCTGCCAAGGGCATTCCTCTGGTGAGAAATCTGAGCCTCATTTCTTTTCTTTAAATCCTTGACTAGTGAAGACGCGTTCTAGGATTGTTTACCCTGCTACGTTATCAGTTTTCTCATTGGCATTGGTCTGGTGCCCATATTTTCTTGGTTCCTACCTCGAATCTTGCCTGAATATTACTCTTACTCCTAACTCAAGAATAAGATAACCGACTTCAGGAAATTTTTAGTCAGGTTGCACGGACTAGACTACTTCAACGCATGATGCATGTAGCCATGTACTACTAAAAGATAAAACTGCAAAATCCTTTTTAAACTCTTGACTGCTTTAAATTGGACACTTGACAAATCCTTGTGGAGAAACAAGGACTTTTTTGTCTTAAAATCACAATGTTGGATCTTCAAACTTAGTCTCCGAATAAGTTGAGCATTTTTTTTCATGTAGTCCTTGTCTTTTAAGGTACAATTGGCGAGAAATTATTCCCTGCATTCTTCTATATAATACCTTGCCAAGTGCCACTTTCAGTATCAGTGAATGCCCTTTTGCGCCAGTCATTGGTATTCCCCTCTAATTGCATTTGTATTTCTGCATTGCAGAGAGCTCCTATGGAGCAAGTGAAGTCGCGGTTGTAAGATACAGATGGTGGGCGCATAACAAGTTCGCTTGATTAAATTACCGTTGGCCGTAGTTTTTATTATTGTTAAATGAAAAGGATATGGGTCAGGGAACAAAACAAGCTTGATTGAAGAATTTGGGTGTAGTGGAATTGCTGGATTAAAATAAAGATCAGGAGGGTATGTAATTTGATTTCTTTACAAGTCTGTATATCAAGTGGGAGAAAAGTGCTCTGCGGAATAGGAGTATTTATGACATTTACTTGTATCTTTTCACACACACATCTTCTGTATGTGTTTTGCATTGAACCCATTTCACAAATTTTTAATTTCGGAGAATCTGAACTTTATTTACTCGTGTCTTTTTTTATCGTGTCATTTGAGCTGTGGATTCAAGACATATAGGTGTTGATCATCATATACTATGATAGTTGTCTTTGCAGCAATTTACTTTTCCTTGAGGAGAGTAAAAAGCTAAATAAAACTATTTTAGATTATATATTATGAAATACTTGTAAATGTGTCATTAGATTATAGATCTGTTTAAAAATTAAGTAAATTAGTTTTAAAAAAATGATAAATGAATCCATTTTTAATTTCTTTAATCTTATAAAAAGTCAATTGGGCTTAGATTAAGAAGGGTAGGTGGTAGTGTTTTGTTTAGATTAAGTTTAGGGCTTTATACAATCTGGATTTCCAGCTCTCTGGTCAACTTTTAGATCTTACAAGAGAACCACATGGAATACTTTTGGCCGACTCAATAATAATATTTCTTCATTTAAAGAGATGGTATCTCACATCAATCAAGAATTTCTACTTCAAAGCCAGCCAGTCTAACGGCCATTGTAAGCCAAGCTGTTCAATGTGATGATTCTATATTGACATGTCTCGCCAGATTTTGACTTATTCATGTAATTTTTCTGACATGACATTCCATTTTATTTGCGAAGTGATAGACATAACTAACCATTGAAGGTTTATTTTCATGAATCATCAAATTTCGAATATAAAAAATTGTTTGTGTGATTCAAAAGTTAAATAAAAATTCATTCGCAATTTAGTCAATTGGAAGTAAAATCATTAGGATTAACACAACATTTTATCTATCAAGTTTATCTTCATTTTGGTTTTAGTTTTTTAAGTTCAAAATCAGTGATACCGGTTAATGATCAAATTTTTATTATATTATAAGGATAATTTTTTAAATAAAAAGAAATTTGAGGGACCGAAATCACTGTTTTTAAACTTGATAAACAAAAACCAAAATGAATACAAATTTAAGGGATTAAAGATTGTATTGACCCTTGTTATTAATAAGATGTCTCCATTTGCTTGTTATATTATATAAACACGTGTGTATACGTATGTAACAGTGAGTCACCAATAAATTTAATAGCACTGTCTCTCAAAAGTAGGACTGTTTCCCAAACATGCGGTTGTCCCATAGTGCAGTTCAGTTTGAAGTATTATTTATTTTATTTTTGTACAAAAAGCATCCCATGCTTGCATTTGCTTTTCTTTTAAATACTCAAATCATCTCTATTATTATTATCATCATCATCATCTCCCCTTTAAATTTTGGATGAATTGCCGTATGCTTGCATATGTGTATATATGTACACTCATGATTTTTACAAGTCTATCCTAAAATAATATGAATAAAAGTAACAACAAGGAGTGATTAGAGAGAGAGAGAGAGAGAGAGAGAGAGTCCAACCACAATCGACTTGGCTTGCTGCTAATTATTATTTTTATAAATTAAGCGTGGATCTCCATGCACTTCATTTCTTCTTCCTATTCATTATCCTTTGCTTCCTTCATTTTTAATTACTCCATTTTCAACCTTTTGCCCCTCCTCTTAACTCAATTCTTTTTTTTTTGGACAAAAAAAACAATTTCCTGCTGAAAGGATCCCTAATAATCATATATTATCTCTGGTCTTAAGATATAAGATCTTTTTTAAAGAAATGCTCCGTCCATACTTATATGAGACATCAATAATACATAAACTATTTATGGCTCGTTTGGTACGCTGGAATTGATTTTGGTGGAAATGAAAATGGAGATAGAAATGTATATAAATATAGGGAAAAAATGAGGGGTCAAAAAATCAATTCCATGGGTTACATCATAGAATTCATTTCTACCCATTTTGAATTCCATTTTCATTTCCAATTCCACCCCCAATTCCATCATACTAAACATAGGAAATGAATTCCACCTCTCAATTCCACTATACCAAACATAGCATTAGTGTGATTCTCAACTTTGATCCACACTAATTATTGGTTAGCCTCATTGCATATTCCTTTATCTACATAACATAGTGAATGAGATGAGTGAACTTTTTTTTTTTGGCTGGGGAATGGCATGGCAAGTCTATTCTCTGTAATTGCAAGGTCACAAGCAAGAGTGATTTGAAAGTGGAAGGGGGAGGAAGAAAGAGAGTAATTTGGAGATACAATTGTGAGTGTGATGTTAAAATATTTAGAGGGAAAAAAAGGAAATCGGGAAGATAAAGGGTTTGTTTAAGGCAATATTTGGAAAAGCTAAACGCACGTTCAACAATATTTTTCTGCAAAATGAGATAATCTCCTCCACATGTTTACCTCAGCTTGCGTAAAAACAATTCTCTACCGCATTTCCAAACGGGTAAAAAGTATATTGTTCATATAAGTCTTGATTTCCCGTATTTACCCTATTTAAAATTAGTGATTTTGATTCTTAAAAGGTAAAATGGTTGAGATGTTTTATTAAATTATAGGAATCAATATTCTTAATAAAATGAAATTTGAGGCATCGAAAACACTGATTTTAAAATTAAGTAACTAAAATCAAAATAAGATAAATTTCAATGATAAAAAAATTATATTATAACCTCGCAGTTTTGGAAGATATTTATATTTAATACATTGTTAGATACTGAATATGGATATATCTTTCAACAGAAATCCAAATATTAGTTTATCATATAGTAACGTATGCTGGGCCATGTCCAGGGAAGCATGTTCCTACATTTGCCCTCACATTATTGTAAGTTCTATAATAAGAAACTAGCAAGTGATTCCCCATGCGTTATACGGCCAGCTAAAGCTCATGTATGAAAACATAATTGTGACTAAAGGCTAAACTTTATGAGGAAAATATATATATATTTCCAATTATGTGTGCATCATTTATAAAAGGTCGATTACTTGCAAATCAATATGGAATGAAAAGAAACAGAGAAGGGATTAGGATTGATGCTTTGACTATCTTTCTTAATCCTTTCACCGTACCAGAAAAGTGCCGCACAATGTTTTCATTGATGAATTGGATCTCCTTCGTCTAAATAATCTATGAAATGGTAGTACCACATCAATAAACATTTTTTTAGTTCATTGCTAAACAGAGACACAAAACTTTAGGGCTCATTTGGTACGCATAATTGATTTTGATGGAAATGAAAATGGATTTAGAGTTTAAAAGTACGATTGGTATGTCTTGGAAATGAACGAAGATTTCTCTGTAAAATGACCAAAATACCCCTGTTATTAAAAATTGCTCCATCAATCTCCATTGCAAACCTCAAAGCCTGAGCACCGACCACCCTACTCATCCGACCGACCATCCCCTCCTCATCGTCCGACCGACCACCAAACCTCAGACCCCTCATTGAAGACGAAGATGAATCGACGAGGTTGAAGACAAAGATGAAGCGATTGAGATGAAGTTGGAGTTGAAGACGAAGATTGAGCGACAAGGTTGAAGACGAAGATGAAGCAACGAAGATGGATTTGGAGTTGAAGACGAAGATGAAGCGATCGGAAATCTCGCAGATCTGTCACCGTCGACTGGGCAAAGATGAAGACGAAGCGACATGTTGTGCTATCGAAGACGAAGACGAAGCGTGGTGCCATCGTCGCTGGGTGCTGTTGTCGGGTAATGTAGAAGGGTAAAATCAAGATTCCATGGAGTTTATTTGATTTCCATGGGTTAGCCTATGGAAATCAATTTCCATGATTTTGGTGGAATTGACTTCCATGTGGAAGCCAATTCCATGGTACCAAACATGCATGGACATGGAAATCAATTCCATTTCCATATCCATGCATCCTAATTCCACCTAACCAAACGTGGCCTAAGGTTGAGGGCTCACAAAAGCCATTCCTCTGCACGTCTGAGGTACTCGGGGCACCCCACCATTCCTTTTTGCAGGTTCATTGCAACATTCTCAAGTTTACATGAGAAAGCTCAAGATTTAAAGAGATACATATTGTGTTGCTGCAATTTTCTTTGGTTGCAATGAAGTCCAAACCCTTCATATGAACTTTTTCACAACAAAGAATGCCAACATACTTGATGTCTCAATTATTGTCACATACTTGAATCTGATGTGAAAGAAGAGTATACGTTCAGCTTCTTCCAATACTTGTAACACGATTGTTTTTAATAAAAAGATACATGAATTTAATTAAAAAAATTGTTGCATTATCGAACCATTGCAATAATATCACATGCAAGATGTCATTTTTTCAGTGTATAAAAAAAGAAGTTGGTTTTAGATTTCAATGTCCTATTTTGACAGAAGTAGGACTCGAATCCGTGCATGCTTTAGTACCAAACCTTAAGAGCAAAGTGATAACTACCATGCCAAAAGGTTAAACTAATAGCAAGGTGCACTCCAATTTTTTTAACCCAAATTGAACATTGGCCGACTAGTCTTCTATGATTTTGTGATCAACTTGTTTGAACTCGATCCACAACCCTAAATCTGAAACGCATCATTTCCTCCCAATAAAGGAGATTCTTACTCAAATCTATCTTGACAAAAGCTTAACAAATTATCAATACACTATTGCAATAATATGTTGGGTCTGTTTAGGAACACGGTAGAGAAGTACTTTTACACAAATCGAGATAAATATGTGAAGGAGATTATCTCGTTTTACGAAAAATACTGTTAACGTGTATTTGACTTTTACACGTCAGTCACTTGTCTTGCAAATACGAATTCTCCGTTCCTTAAATCCTTTAACTCCACCGTCCCAATTTTAGCGGTATAATTTTGTTCTGTGATATTTTATTACCAAGAAAAAATTAATCTGAGCATCACTTATTTAATATACGATAATGTTGACATTTAGATTTTAGACCAACAGAGCTGATAATTTTACTTTATTATATAATTATATAATGATTTATAATTTAGACCAACAGAAGCTGATAATTTTACTTTATTATATAATTATATAATGATATTTGAAGACACAAGGAGGGTCAGTCACGCACGTGCTGCTCTGAAGTCTCCCTCCCCCACTTCAATCGGTAATGCCTTCACTAACTTCACTGCCCTTTCTTCTTCTCCCTCCATCCTCTCTCTCTAAACTACCATAGCCTTTCAGTAGTACCTTCTCTTCTCCTCCTTCTCTAGGTACTTCAGGAAGCAGAAGCAGGAGGTCGGACATGGAAGGTGGCGCCGACGACTGCATGGCCGACGGAATGCAATGCAGCGACCATCCTTACAGAACTAACCCTCACGGCATCTGTCCTCTCTGCCTCCAAGAGAAGCTTGGCAAGCTTCTCTCCTCCTCCCTCCCTCTCCCTCTCCCTCTCCGTCCTTCCTCCTCCTCCTCGCCACCTTCTCCTTCCTCCTTCAGATCCGACCTCCTTCCTCCGCCCTCCTCCTCCTCTTGCCCCTCTTCTTCCTCCCTCTCCCTCCCTCAGTCCCAACCCAACAATGCATATCACCATCACTCTCACTGGCCTCGCCTCCCTTTTCTCTCTACCAAGAGGAAGCTCAAGAAGAAACCTTCCGTCACTCCCTCCACCGCCGCCTCCTCCTCCTCCTCCTCCTCATCCGATGTCGTCTTCAAGCGGAGCAAATCCACCGCCACGCCTAGAAGAGTCAAGCTCTTGGATGACCCAGGGGCCAGTCCTAGAAAGGGGAATGGCTTCTGGTCTTTTCTTCATCTCTCTTCCAAGTCATCCTCCTCTGTTTCTGGTGGGAAGAAACCGGAGGCTAAGAGCTTTAGAGACGGAAATAATAGTCCCTCCGGGAAGCAGAAGGAGAAGTGCGAGGGTCCTTCGTCCTTGGTAGGAAGAAAGATCGACATTGTTGTGGAAGTGGATGAGACCTGTAATAGCTGGCAAAACTCTGCTTCTTCATTCGAGCGCAAAGTTTCAAGATCCAGATCTGTTGGTTGTGGAAGCAGGAGCTTCTCCGGCGATTTCTTCGAGAGAATCTCCACAGGGTTCGGAGATTGCGCTCTCAGGAGGGTCGAATCTCAGCGCGAAGGGAAACCTAAGGACGCCCGCCTCGGCGCCGGCAGCGACCACCACCACCACCGTTCCATGAAGGAAAGAGCCA
>JANTPZ010121184.1:0-11782 GCA_025593235.1 Vachellia pachyceras
TGAGCTTTATTGGGTTAATTAAAGGATATTTATGTTAAAAAGAGGTTAAAAGAAATTGTGGCCAATTTTGAGATATTTTACCACTCTTTAAATCTCTATTCAAGTGCATTTGTGTTAATATGCAAGAATCTTAAAGGATCAAGGCCTCAAAATGCTCAAAATGCTCTCTGTGCCATATGCTTCAGCCAACAGAAATTTTGGCTGAAGCCAACGAGGATAAATTGCTCTCTGTGCCACATGCTTCAGCCAACAAGCTTGTTAGCTGAAGCCAACAGCGTCTGACGTCTGTACAGCTACAGTAAATCACGTGGGTAACCAATTAAAACAGAAAATGTAACAAAATTAGTTAGAATCCAACAAGAAACAGTGGAGGGGGATGCAATCTTTTACCTAATCCATCCTTTTATCCAAAATGAATCTTTTTATCCAAGGGGACATCGCGTTACCCAGGGGACATTTTCATCTTCTGACACAAAAAGAAAAAGCTTGCAGAAGCTTTACAATTAAAAAAAACTCATCAATTCATTCCCACCTTCGAAAGAACCATATCCATTTTTTTCTCAACATTTTCTTTTATTCATCTATCTTCATCACTCCAATTTTTTTTTCGTCTAGAATCATCCATCACCAACACACCTAGTTCCACACATTCATTCCATTGCTCCAGACCCTTGTGTTCTTTGCCTCATCCATTATCCTCCAGCATCCATATCTCACCATCTCCACCACATCCGTATCATTTTTCACTTCTAGATTTCAGCAAGGAGATTTTCGCTACAACCTCCATTCATTCCAGTTCACATTTTCTCTGCAGAGCACGACTTTGAATTCATCGCAAGCCCTAGCCACAATCAGCTTCTTTCATTTCATCTCAATCACTTCATCGTGGTCGCATTATGGCGGATCTTGGAGTTCAGTTCACTGTTGCAATAACCTCCAACATGTTTGGCTAAGCGCCTTGCTTCCTTAGGAGTCATGACTGAGCCAGAGCTTTGTTTTGACAGGGAGCTCATTCTCGTCACTTATCTTGTTTTAGATTTACACTCTTAAGCTTAATATTGTATTGATTAGTGAAGTGCAATTGTGATGTGTTTACATCTTTTACTGATTCTTGCATTCTAATGGGTTGTTAACAATTTGGAGATGAACTTCCTGACTTAGAATAGCTATTCTCTGATTTTGGGGCTTGATTGAGTTTCAAAGCTTTGGATAGTGAACAATACATGAGTAATGTCGATCGACGTTATTTTTGGAAATGGCCAAATATGTTGCTATCAGTTTTATGAATGCGGTTGTTATTAGATTTGTGATAGATAAGAGTTCATTCATTCATAAGCAATGAAGGCACAGTCATAAGCTCCTAGGAAGCATTTGTATTCTCAATTCATTTCTTTGCTTTCATTTCATCATATTGCAATTTGACAAGAAAAGAAAAACAAATAATAGCATAGATAATGGTTTTGAATCAAACAAGTCACATAAGCAATTTCATCCTTTAATTTGTTGAATTAATTTGCTAACTAATTCCTAGAGACATTCAAGCTCCTCAGAGAATTGACCTTAGGTTGTGCCACTATTTGCATAAACTTGAGAATTAAATTTGGTCTTAAAACGACTAGAGATCAAATTTTGGCGCCGTTGCCGGGGAGGATGATCTTAGCGGTACAGGACCTTCAAGAGCCGAACCATCTAGAGAGGGCAGAGCAGTGGAGGGAACTGAGGAGGAGGAGGAGGAGACTGCTGCGAAGGTGAATTTCGAGGGTGATTCAGCTATGGATGGATAGGATTAGTTTTCTTTTTTGTTGGACTTTGATACAGTTGTACTGGATTTGTTGTGGATTATGTTTTGCAACTGTGTGTATATATATATATGGATGTTTCCTATGCTGTTTTCTTGAATTTTGTTGCATGCTTGCATGAATTTTTGGTATTGCTTGCGAATTTCACACTTACTTTGTGATTATTAAATCTTACCTTCCAATCATTGAGGACAATGTTTGATTTAAGTGTGGGGGAGATTTAGGATTTAAATCTTTCAAGCAATACCTTGATTTTAAAATGCAACAAAAATTTTTGGAGGGTTAAATGTTGGGCTACTTTGCTGAAAACTTTGGAAATTTTCAAGTTTCTTAAAATTTTTGTGAACATTTTTTATTTTCCAGAGGTTTTGAACTGCATTTTTGCTCTTAGACCATTTACGCCGTGACCAACTTTGTTGTTTACCGCGGTAAAAGTAGTCAAAATAAAGCAATTAACCTCTTGGGTGAGTTTCGTCGTGACCATCTTATGGTTGCACCACGGCAAAACCACTTGCACACAAAACCATCCTCTCAGGTGTGGTTCGCCGCAACCAACTTATTGGTTAGCCGCGGCGAAACTTTAGTGCATTTAAAAAAATTTTGGTTTTGAATTTTGAAATAAAAGGTGCATCCTACCTTTATGCCTTTACTGCTCATAAGCATATGAAACCATGATTTTCAAAGACAATGCATTGGGAAGTTGATGCATGATTTTAAAGGATAAAAGTTTTTGGTTAATTGCATTTTTTGAGTTATTAGCAAATGGTAAGCGTAGATGCAAGTTTAAATTGTCTCTTTGTGTTTTTAATTCTTGAGACTATTTAATTGAGACATTAGCCTTGTCGTGAGGATAATTGGGCTTAATTTCATTTGATTAGTGAGAGTCTGTCTTAATTTGTAATCTGTCTAGAACTTGTCTTGATTCTTAATCAAAGCCTTATGATTCAATATTCTGTGAAAAGGATAAGGGCCTTCATTTCAAAACCATCTATTTTGCCCAAACACAAACCCTTTATAACTTAACCATTGTCACCCATTTTGAGCGAGTCACTCTTGAAAACCAGCATTTGGGAACTACATTTTTTTATATATATGCAAGCATATTCTGATCAAATTGTGGTTCACAATTTGTTGTTCTCTTCTAAAAAAGAAAAATAAAGAAAGAAAAAAACAAAAAAACAAAAAAAAATTCATAAAAAAGGGGAAGAAGAAGAGAAGGACAGAAAAATAGTATATTGTCTAAACATGAATTTCTCTAAAGTCTTACAAGTGCACTAATATGCTTACTTTCCTTTGGTGCTATGTATTCAAGGAATTCTTTTCATTATCATTATTTACATCCCCCATCATCCATCTTAAATCCTAAAGTCCTCTTGATTCACATTATATTGATCTTGTGGTAGAAAGGTAGACTAATTACAAGCCTATGGTAGAGATTCGAATAAGCAGACCATGAGTGAAATTGTCCTTACAAAGTGAGCTAAGAGAGAAACACTTCTACCTTTTGAGAGGAAGTCTCCGTTATTCAGTCTCTTGAATTGAACTCTCTCAGGGATTAATTTAATAGTCTCTTCCATTGTCCTTGACAAATATTTTTACTAAATTCTATAGTCCTGGACTCATGAGGATACATTCTTGGTGCATTGATCATTTTAGAGTTTTTGAAAAGCTTTGTCCAGGATTACAAAGGTTTAAGTGTGGAGGAATTTGATTGAACCTTATTTATACCACTTTTGTACTTGAATTTCCAGAGTTTTTGATTCAATTTTAGTCCTTCATGACCCTTTTTGTGCTTAATTTGAGAGTTAGAGTTGTTGAATTGGATTAGTGTAATTTTGGGTGCATCTGCCACGAATAATAATACAATTGTGCTTAAATTCCATCATGAGCAAATGATACTTCAAATATTTGCTATTTCATTTCAGGAACTCTGAACAAGAACATTAGAACACAGCTCTGGGAAAGTTCATCGCGGCTAAAGTTCAAAACAGACAAGCATTCGGTAAACAGCTCTGGGAACTCTTCAATCTGCTTCTTCAATTCTGCTAATTCTGATGGTGACATTCGATAAAGAGCTTTAGAGATAGGGTTGTACCAGGTGTAAAATCAATAGAGAATTCCACTTCTCGCTCTAGAGGTAAGACCATCATCTCCTTCGGAAACACCTCTGGAAATTCATTTACCACCTTGATATCTTCCACTCCTTCTACTTTTCCTTGAATGGAGAAGAATACACTCTTCTCAGCTTATATTGTGCACAACAATTGCGTTCCGCTTGAACTCACAGAGGAAACTGGAAGAGAAATGGTCTTTCTCTTGCAACTAGGGATGGCATCATTCTCTGACAATCAATCCATTCCCACTATCATATATATACCCTTCATAGGTAGACAAACAAAATCTATAGTTGAGACTCTATTGTCAAATTCAATCATACAATTCAAGCAAGCCTTAGAAGTCTTCATTGTGGCTCCTGATGGTGTTGAGATAATCATATTAAAAGGTAATTCATGAATAAGTAATTTCCATTGAGGCACACAAGCATCAGATATAAATAAGTGTGTCGCACCAGAATCAAATAAAGTATCAATCTCAAAGCCTTGGAGTTTGAGAGTACCTTTGATCAAATTCGGTGCAGTACTAGCCTCCTACTGAGATAAGGCGAACACTACCTGGAATGGTAGTTCTAGCATCATTGGCCCCCTGAGAGCTTTCCTCACAGAATCTAGAGATATGGCCTAGTTTCCCACATGATTGAGCTTTATCTTTATAGTATTTTTGTTTGGATTTTCAAAGCATTTAATGCATTTTAGTCCAATCATGCCCCTTCTTGAGCTTAATTTGGAAACTAGAGTTTTTGATTGTGATTAGTTTGATTTTGGGTGCATTTACCATGAAAAATGAGATATTTGTACTTAGTTATAATCATGAACAAGTGCTACTTCAAATGTTTGTTATTTTATTTCAGGAACTCTAGCTAGTGACAAGTGGAGACATCTCTGGAACAGTTCACCGCGGCACAATTTATAATTTGCCACGGCCAAAGATCAAGCCACGAGCAAGAACTCTCGAGAGAGGTTCACCGTGACTAAAAATCAAGTTCGACACGGTGAATATCGCGCATCAGCATCAGATTATACTCCAAATGGAAAAATTACCCGACCCACCTTGTTGAATCTGACTCAAAGCGGTTGAAACATTCCATATTGGGTAAAATGAAGAGAGAGGATGAGGGCAGAGGTAGATTTCATTCTCTACTCATCTTTAACACTTTTCTCTCATTCATTTGCTTCCAAAATCCCAATTCCACTTCATCTTATCCCCAAATTCCATCATGTGCCTTCATCTGTTCATCCGAAATCCTAAGCTTTTGGATATGAGTAGCTGATCATCTCCTTTCCTTTTGGTGATGAAGATGGCTTGAGATCAAAGTGCCGAAAAGGGGACTAGTAGTTTTAATCTGTATTTATGTTATGGATTGCATAGTTTCTGAGTTATGACTTGCGATTTGTACTTAAATACTTGGTCTTGGTCGAGACAAACTTAGATTACTTGTGTATTGATTTTGCTTAGTGTTTGACCTAGTAGAGTGAAATCTCATTTCTACTTATTCAATAAGATTTTTGTTGCTCTTTTTTATCTTCCTAGTTGTGCTTGATATTTGAGGTAATATTGCATTAAGTTGGATTTTTCACTTGGCAATTTCTTTATACACACCAAGTGTTTTTAAAGGGTTTCATGGAATGGAGTTCATTACATGGAATTTCTGACTCAGCGAGTTGTTGGGGTTTTTCATTATGAAACTTAGTGCGAAATTACTACTTTCCCTCATGTTTTGTGAACTATGATAGGATACATCATTCCCAAGAGGAAAACCATCATCCAACACCTTTTGCATTTCAATCATGTTTTCATTGCCTTCCAAAAACCAAAAATACCAAAAAAAAATTTTATTTGGTAATTAGTTTAATTGTATGCACATTTTGATTCAAACACAGTTTTCAACTTCAAAATAAACATAATCACAAGCTAGCTAACTAGTATGCATGAGGTTTCGTAGAGAACAACCATGGGGTTGCACCCTATAGTGCAATCCTTAGAAATTACAACTGTTTTTGATCCGTTTCCAAGGCTTTACAACAAAAAAAAATTTATATATCATCTATGGTAGGATCACCACACTTGAAACAAATCAAGCAATTTCCCTGGTGCATCCTCCCACACTTAGCACACTTCTGAGAATTAGTCGTACTAGTAACAGGAGCCATGGAGCCTTTATAAGAATTCTACCCTCAACGAACTAACTCCTCTGAGGCCCACTGAATTGACTTCTCGATGGTCCACTGAAACTATTCTTCGAAGGTCCACTAAAATGATACCTTGAGGGTTGACCAAAATGCTTCTTCGTCCCACTAAAGTTAGAACTGCTCTTCTTGATATCCCTTCATCTTCTCAGACTCCTCTGCTTGCTTACTTCTTGCAATCGTGCGTAAATTGTCACACATCTTCTCAAAATCAGTTATCTCATCTAGAAAAGGTGATAAAGTTGTTCTCAACTCTGGCCTCACTTTCTCAACTAACCGATCACACAAGTTGCTTTAAGAATACTTGCAAAACTTGGACAGCTCCAAAAAGTGAGAAATAAACTCATCTTCGTGAAAATTCTCTTGCTCAAAAGTGAGAAACTTAGTCTCCTTCGCCACTCTAATGGAGTAGGGAAGTAATACTGCTCAAACTCCTCCCTGAACTCCTCCCAAGTAAGCTCAATATTGTCTAACTTCATGCTTTCCCACCATTCTTGGGCTGCTTTATGCAACAGCTGCTCAACAACTAGAACCTTCTGTTTAGAGTTGATATCCATAACCTTAAAGATCTTTTCAAGCCTTTTCAACCATTCTAATGCTTCCACTGCATCTAACTTTCCTTCAAACATCAGAGAGTTAAATTTCATGATGCTAGCCCAAACATCAGAAATGGATGTGGTGTCGGGTTGAACTTATGAACTACTGCCACTTATGGATTCAGTGTCTCTTCGGTGGCCACCTTTTGATTGGGGGTCACTAGGAGTCTTCTCATGTCCGTCACTTGGACCTCTCAACACTGCTAATTTATCATCAAGCTTCTTTACGGTTTGATTGAGGTATAGGACGAGATCCCACAACATTAGTAGATAGCGTTATCATCTTGGCGAGGAGGATCATTTTGATGAGGAACGAGTGTAGAATTAGTCCTTTGAGTGTTCACCATTCTCCCTTCCTATTATGAACACCATAAGGTCATCAAATGTGTTAATAAAAGATAAACATATTTTAATTCTAAATAAAGGGAAGTACATGTGCTATGGTATTTAAATTGCCATGCCCTTTAAAGTATAATGAAATCATACTTTCAAAAAGCATTCATTCAAATGAGAGAATAAACTAACCACGTAAACAGTGGCTCTGATACTAAAATGCAACACCCCTAACTTTTGACCAAAATGCTTAATGAAATCCTCCGTGTATGGATAAATGGGGATTTCCAATAAGAATTCATTAAAACATATCAATTTAGTCAAAATACATATTACTAATATCATAGTAAATAGAAATAAAATGCGGAAGTCTTAGAGTCATAACAATTCAAAATGATAGTATGTGCCTAAGGGCACAAGAGAGCCAACAAGGTTCATTCCATAGGTGCCTTCCCTTGCTGCCTACTAGAATAATCACCTGAAAAATGTTAATATAATGGGTGAATTTCCAAGCCCCAATAACTATTGAAAGTTTCTACCACACACAACCAAACGACATACGATTGAAAGGAAGAACTGAGTTACAAATATGTTCGTATATGTAAAGTCATCATATAAATAATTTTCATGTTTTCATAGTTTGTAGCCCATAATCATCATCATAAATCATGTGTATTTATTCAATATACAACCACCCTTATAACACCATTCATCCTTATTTCGCTGACTAGAGCCATAGGCTAACACATAGTCCAACAGAAACTTATCCATATAACTGGATTGTCTCAAGCTCACCAGTTTCTTAAGATACACCAGGCCAAAGTATAGAGCTCAAGTCTGGACTATGGCTCCCCTCCTTAAAAGAAACCCAAGGAGGCATCACATGTCCTACAATTCCAATGCAACCCTGGCGAAAGGAAAGACATGGGTAAAGGGGCCCTACAAATGCATTCATTGTACACTGAGTGATGGCTTATCACACATAATAATTTCTATCAATATATTAATCGACCTATTCGAAAAGTTGCTTCAAAGATAGCCTAACACCTAAAACTACCCTTTGTACCCATATATTACTTAAAGATATAAGTTACCTTATTTATTCGTATGAGACAAAAAATATTATTATGTTTTTTTTGTATGGTATAATCTCTTATACAGGTTGTTTGACACATAATAATAATAATAATAATAATAATAATAAAGGTGGTATTAATAACAGTAATACTGTTATAAATTTTTAATTTAGATTATCTCAAAAATGTAACACCCCAAAATTTTAACCAAAATGCTTAATGAAATCCTCCTTCTATGGATAAATGAGGATCTCCAATAACAATTCATTAAAACGTATCATCAATCCAGCCAAAATACGCATTACAAATATTAGTTCAAATCCTCCCAAAATATCGGAGTAAATAGAAATAAAATGCGGAAGTCTTAGAGTTATGGCAATTTAAAATGATTGCACGTGTATAGGTGCCTTCCTTTGCTGTCTACTAGGATAATCACCTGAAAAATGTTAATATAATGAGGTAAGATTCCACACCTCAATAACTACTGAAAGTTTCTACCACACACAAGCAAACAACATATAATTTAAAAGGAAGAATGGATTTACAAATACATTTTTATATATAAATGATCAAATAAACAATTTCATATATATATATATATTCAAATTTATGCAATTCACAATCATAATCACAAATAATGCATAATAATGTAATATGCAACTACCCTTATATTACCGTCCATCCTTATTCCGTTGACTGTAGCCATAGGCTAACACACAGTCCAACAGAAACTTATTCATATAACTGGATTGTCTCAAGCTCACCAGTTTCTCAAGATACACCCAGCCAAAGATATAAAGCTCAAGTTTAGACCGTGGCTCCCTTCCTTAAAAGGAACCCAAGGAGGCATCACATGTCTCACAATTCCAATGAACCCTGCCAAAGGAAAGACATGGGTAAAGGGGCCCTACAAATGTCATCCACTGTGCACTGAGTGATGGCTTATTACATGATAAAATCTCATCATACATTTCTCCTCCATACTCCAACCCAAATCACAGAGCAACCAAGCCATGACAATTATAAAAATTTCCATGCCAAAATATATATTGAAAACTTTAAATATTTGCATTTATATAATTCAGTCCAAAATGCATAAAACATAGTTCAATCACAAATTAATCATATGCGGTTCACAAGTATATGGAAGAATATTCAGAGTTACCTGCTACTCAAGCACACACAAATCACTCCAAGGTTTTCAATAAGAATCTACAAAAATCACACATAATAATTTCTATCAATATATTAATCGACCTATTCGAAAAGTTGCTTCAAAGATAACCTAACACCTAAGACTACACTTTGTACCCACATATTACTTAAAGATATAAGTTACCTTATTTATTCATGAGACAAAAAATATTATGTTTTTTTATATAGTATAATATCGTATATAGGTTGTTTGAGAGGAAGGACATAATAATAATAATAATAATAATAATAATAATAATAATAATAATAAAGATGGTATTAATAACAATAATACTGTTATAAATTTTTAATTTAGATTATCTCAAAGTAATGTATTATTATTTTATTTACTTTCTTTTTTTAATACCAATAGAAAAATAAATAAGTAAATAAATGAACGCACACACTTAAGGGTATTCCCCTTTTCCTTCTTCTTAAAGTTGCTCACATGCTAATACACATATTGACATATATCATATATGTATATATTTTTTTATCAAGTAGAAAGAAAAAGATTTAACACACACACACCCCCTCTCTACTACATGTTTCTCACTAACACAGTGGTTGCACTCATATACACACCAATAACTATATATATATATATATTTAAATAGTGAACTAAAGAATAATAAGAAAACTTTAAATACACAACCTCTCACACTACGTTGAACATCTACCTAAACCTCCTTCACCCATACACACTCATATATATAAATATATTTATATATATTGAATGATAAAGTAAATAATGAAAGAAGACAACTTATATATAATACTATTAATATGATTCTATTATATATATAAACAGTGTATGAGGAAAACGTTTTCTTTTCTTTTTTCTTCTTCTTTCTTTTATTTTTCTTAACTAGGAGACACACATACATATTTATTTGTATGTACACACATATTGCCTTAGTTATTTTATTATATTTTTTTATATAGTATTTTTTTTCTTTTTTGAAATAGATGGGTTTGTACAATACGTGTACAGAAGAACTTAGAACCCCTTTCTTAGAACCCCTTTCTCTTTGAATGACAAAAGAAGCCCATAGAACATGCATAGACATAAAAGATATTTAATTAAAATAAAAGAGAGAGAGAGAGAGAGATAGAGCGTAGGGTCATAGTAGAGTCTCAAGCCAATCATCTTATTTGTTTTTTCACACCAATGACAAGAAGCCTAAGAAAAATAATGGTTGACAAGACATCTCTCTTTTTTTTAATAAAGGAAGATATGAAGCATTCACAACAAAGGAACCCTATACACATATATTTTAAAAAAAAATCTACCGCTGACGAGACAAGGTGGAATGAAAAGAAGTGGGTAAGAATAAATAATAGACAAAACATATGCAGAAAATGTCTGAGAGCAAGAGGAGGACCTGTCACTATAGCAACACTGTAGCTGTGGAGAAGAAAATGAAAGAGAGCACTGTAGCGGCGTGTTTTTCTTTTGGTTTCTGATGAGGGTGAAGGCTTTATATAGGGGTAGGGTTAGGGTTAGGTTTTTTTTTTAAATAAAATAATATTATATATCTATTTTTCTTAAAAAACAAAAATAATTATAATAAAAATTATTATTCAAACAATTTTTTTACTTAATTTAACAATAAAATAAGTTTACACCTATAATTAGTTACTCATTTTTTATGAGATTTCCTTATATATATATATAAAATAAATAACCTGAATTTGATTTGATTTTGATTTTTTTCTTAATTTATTTTACACTCTGACTAATTTAAGACCTAGACAACAACTAACTATAAACCCAAAAATAAGGATGTTACAAGTGCAATATGAGTAACAATACAGATGAATTACAATGAAACTAGGAAAGAAGAAGCAATATGAAATACAATATCAGTTATTTTCTAAAACGACGATGATGATGCAAAAGAGGAAGTAACATGCCAATGGGAGAGAATAAATTTTTTGAACCCTTGGCGGGTGGCGTGCCCTGTCTCGCAAATAGCAAAACAGTGTCGTTGGTAAACCTTGAAAATTTGCCAAGAATTAAATTTATAATCTCCAAGGGTTGTGTAGTTTCAACCCAGGGTCGTTCTCACCGGAAGCAAGTCGCGCACCAAATAGTTATTAGCTTATGCTTGTGTCCGCTATGCAAAATGCAAATGGGGTTTCGGTTTGAAATTAACTATTCTACTAATCCAAATACGGAAACTAAAACTTGTTTTTGGTATTTTTGATATTGAGGAAGGAAAATTAGGCAAAACTGGAATGAGGGTGTAAGTGTTATGGGAAAATCCTCTTGAAAATGAATTGGGCCATCACAGTTCGCAAAGGGTTAGGTAGAGTAAATTGCTTTTCGCACTAAGGTTTCGAAATCATAAACCCTAACAATTCGAATGGGTCCGGAGATGCACACAGTGACCTCCTTCTATATCCCCACCACGACTTGTTAGGTCACGAATAACATGGAATGAACTCCACCCCATGAAATCCTTGAAGAGCACTTA
>JANTPZ010121185.1:0-33968 GCA_025593235.1 Vachellia pachyceras
CAAATGAAAACTCCTCGAAAGTATGAGATCATAGGATTGATTCCAACAGAAGAAAAGTTCGTGTCTAACACCAACAAAACCTTTTGACAAAAAAATCAAACAAAGCCTTGAATAAGATTATCTCTGATAGAATGATACTTATAACTAAAAAAATATTTAAAAATCCAATAATTAGAGGGGGTTGGGATTAGTAGAAGGGGACAATCTCTCACAATATAGTAAATTAATATTTGAATCTTCATTAGAATATATATCAACATTTAATACCAGATAATATATTAAATAAAATTGTTTTCAATAGGAAAAATTCTCGTTCTTAGCAAAAAATTTAAAAATAAGTCAGATTCGACGATGGAAAAAATATTTTATTTAATATGTTTTAATTCGTTGTTAACTCATAGGAATATTGAAATTTCATTATTTTACTCCACCTTACCCATTGAAACTATAATACAATTTTTTTTTTGCATTATTAGTTAACAATAGAATAATAACATTATATTAATTTACTTTCTCTTACCCTATCAATTTTTTTAGGTAAGGTTGACATGTCACGGCCGCAAGTGATTTCATTGAGCCTTTTTTTTTTTCACCCGAAAATAATATAGAAAATATGCACAATTAATATATTGGGCCTACGCCAACCGGCAAAAATTGGCAGCCAGCCCATTGCCCACCCCTCCTAACTCATGGGTTATGGCAGGTTGGCCCGCGGATTGATAGAACAGCCCACTCACCTTTTTTAATAGTAGATTTTATATTTTTTACTTTTTTATCTTAATATTTTTTATAAAAAAGTAATATTAAATTTTATTTTGTAGGATAAACAATACCAAATACATTAAAAAATAGTATAGAATATTTTATTTTCATATCAACTTTCTATAATACCATATTTAAAATTATAACAAAACATTAATACTTATATTTTTTTTTGGAAAACCTGAAAATATCATTCCTAAAAATTTATTGATGGGAAGATAGTTATGACTATGCTGTTTTATAAGAAAAAATAGGAAAAAATAATTTTAATTTTTTAAAAAATATTTGTTTGGCGGGAAGTGGCCGAGCGGGGTCACCCAACCCCCAGGAGAATGCGGCCGAGGTCACATTACCACCCCTGTACACAATCTCCAACTTTGTACTCTTACTCTTGATCTTTTTTTTTTGCCCCAAATATACTCTTAGTTTTGATCTAAAGTAAATTCATTGAGATTGAGACATGATGAAGAAGTAGAATTAAATGTAGTGTATACAAACAAACCCCAACATTATACTCTTACATTTGTTTTCCATCGAAGTCAACGTTCACAAAAGATCCGTTCATCGCCTTAGGCTTTCACGAATAACCAAGGAAATATTTATGTGCTTTCATAATTGCAGAACTTCTCAACTACAGATTTGTAGTTATCCAAAAAATCTTCACTCTTTTCATCAAGTCAAAGTATTTTGATGTTAACTCAGAATTTTTTATTTCACACAGCTTTATCCAAAGATGTATTAAATCATTTTGTTACTTTCACAGTGAACTGCACCAATGGCAGTTAGTCATTGCATTGCAGAATGTCAAGCCTATCCACCATATGAGAGAAAAAGACAAAGATAATCTTCCAAATTGCAAAATAAATTAGTAAAGCAGGATGAGGATTCCCCTACGTGATAAATCCCAGAAAATTAAGGATCTTATCAGATGTTCACTGTACCTCTCTATCTTCAATCCTATCAGATATAATGGAAGATTCCTTCTCATTCTCACCGATTTTGTTCATCAGCTTGTTTGTCCTTCTGATCTGCATCTTAATTTACTATCTCAGGAGATGGCTTACAGATGACACTAAGGCCTCTAATGCCCCTCAAGCAGGCGGGGCATTGCCTATTATTGGCCATCTTCATCTTTTTGGTGGGCATCAACTGTTACATGAGACCCTAGCTTCCATGGCTGACAAGCACGGACCAGCTTTTACCATAAAGATGGGTTCAAACAAAGTCCTCATTTTGAGCAGCTGGGAAATGGCCAGAGAGTGTTTCACTGTGCAAGACAGAGTATTTTCTTCCAGACCCATCCTTACTGCTTCAAAGCTACTAGGCTATGATTGTGCAATGTTTGGATTTGCACCTTATGGACCTTACTGGCGTGAGGTGAGAAAGATAGCAACAATTGAGCTTCTATCAAACCATAGGCTTGAGAAATTAAAGCACATGAGAATTACTGAGGTGGAGATTGCAGTAAAAGAGCTGTATAATTTATGGTCAAGCCAAGGATGCCCTGAAAATGGGGTTTTAGTGGATATGAAGCAATGGTTTGGAAATTTGTGTTTTAATGTTCTTCTAAGAATGGTGGCAGGTAAGAGATACTTTGGAGCAAGCTCTGAGGATGGTGAGGCACAGTATTGCCAGAAAGTGATTAGGGATTTAATTCATCTATTTGGAGTTCCTGTGATATCTGATGCAATCCCATTGCTTAAGTGGTGGGATATGAATGGTGTTAAGAAGGAAATGAAGAAGACTGCTAAGAAATTGGACCAACTCATTAGTGAGTGGTTGGATGAACACAAACAGTTAGGCGAACAGGCAAGGGAAGAACATGACTTCATGGATGTGATGCTGACGATCCTACGGGAAAACCCAATTCCTTTTTTTGACTCTGATACTATTATCAAGTCCACTAGCTTGGTGAGTTTCTTTAGTTGATTTCCCCTTGTTTTGTGTGTTTTTGTTCCTTCGATAATGTTACCCACACATCTATGTTCTTGGAGGACCTAAGTTCTTGCGTGAATAGTGCCTCTTATGGGGGAGTGTTAAGATAATTGTTTCTCTTCTTCCATGTTAACTGATTACTAGTTCTTGTGTTGCAGAATATGATAGCAGGAGCTGACTCCATAGTGGTTGCAATAACATGGACTTTATGTCTGATACTGAACAATCCAAGAGTGTTGAAGAAGGCTCAAAATGAGCTAGACATCCAAATAGGGAGAGAAAGACAAGTGAAAGAATCTGACATTAAGAATTTACCCTATCTGCATGCCATTGTGAAGGAATCTTTACGTCTCTATCCTGCCAGTCCACTCATTAATCTTCTTGAAGCAATAGAGGATTGCACGTTTTCCACTGGTTATCACATTCCTTCAGGCACACAGTTGATGGTGAACTTGTGGAAAATACACCGCGACGAGCACAAGTGGCCAGATCCTCATAGCTTCAAGCCGGAAAGATTCTTATCCAGTCATAAGGACATTGATATTAGGGGCAAAAGCTATGAGCTTCTTCCATTTGGTTCAGGAAGGAGATCATGCCCTGGTATGTCACTAGCACTACAAATGATGCATCTTTCCTTGGCTACACTATTGCAGGGTTTTGAAATGTCCACTCCTTCTAATGAACCCGTGGACATGACTATGAGCACTGGTTTGACGAGTATGAAGGCAACCCCACTTGAGGTCCTCCTTAGTCCTCGCCTTAAGTTCTAATTCAATGGATGTACTTCACTGTGAGTTTTTAAATTGGGTGGGGCTAAGTGAAGCCTAGTTTTTCGTTTGTTTCTGCCATTTCAGGCATGATTATTGTTGTTATGGGGTTGTCATGTGTATGCATGCATCAATATCTGTATAAATAAAATCATGGGAGAATGATAATTCCAGGCTTGGTTAGAAAATTATTGTTAAACAAGAACCTGGTTAGTATTTAAGGCTTATTTGGCTTTTAGGCAGGAAAGCTAGGTTTTACCCCAAAATTTAGATTTTATCTAAGTACTCACATTTTTTATAAAAGTTATTCTGGAAACAAAACTTATGTTTAAAATCTAAGTTATTTTCTTGAAAAGTTATTTTCTTGTTAAAATCTAGATTTTATCTAAGTAGTCACATTTTTTATAAAAGTTATTCTGGAAACAAAACTTATGTTTAAAACCTAAGTTTTGAAAAGTTATTTTCTTATCAAATCATACTCTCTTTTATAATAAATTTTCTTTCCTCTCTTTTTTTAATTCTCTTTTCTTTTTCTTACTTACTTTTTATCTCGAATTTCATAAAAGCCAATAAATTACCAAATACAATATCTTTCAAAATCTAGGTTTTGCTTCGAAATTAGTAAAAGCTGTTCTTTCAAAATCTATTCTTCAAAACCTAAGTTTTGCCTCAAACTCCGTAAAAGTTATTCTCAAACGGATTTACGACAAACTGTACCCCCAAACAAACAAAAAATCTCTAGCCTTTATTTAACATTAATCATTGAATTGGGATTTTATCTACAATATTTCTTTAACTAAAAAATTGAAACAAATAATCTCGTTTGCCTGCCACTCCCATTTGGAGAGAGGACACATTAACCTACCTACTCAAATCCATGTCAAACTTCAACTGAGTGCCACATTAGACTTACTCTGAGGATTAAAAGTTCAGAACAGAATAGACTTATGAGCCGATATTTTCCTAAAAAAACTTGCAATTAACTCTATATATGCACAAGGTCATATATTATAGCATGGCCGGACCTAATCCATCCTCTCATTAGTCTTCTTTTCTCATAAATTTCCCACTAGGATGAAGTCTTAATTAATCATCCATTCTGATCTCGCCTTCCACTCGCAAAAAGTGAGTGAAATTACCAGATCGCAAATCAAAAGAATCAAAACCACCACAGAAATATATACACATACATGCACAGCTCCACGTACTTATAATTACAACTCTGCCCTCAATGTCTTTTTGATCCCAATTATCGCAGGGACGAAGATCTGGGGTGAACTCCACCACCATTGCGATGCCGTAGCTGTTGAACATGTGGTAATTGCTCCGACACTCGCCACGTCTTCACTGACTTGTCCAAACTCCCACTGTACAGGATCCACCCTCTCTCGTTGCACATCGTCTTGTCATCCTTCTCCACCGCCAGACGCTTCACCGGACCAGCATGGCTTTTCAGAATCGACTTGCAATGGTGCTCCCCGTTCAGCGACCTATTCCACACACAAATCGACATATCCGCAGACCCACTGAACAGGAGATTCTGTGCCGTCGCTAAGCACAGAACCGCCAATTTATGGCCCCTCAAAACGCCGCCGTGAGATAGACCCCGATCCCACTCCCAGTAATTCACCAAACCATCCGACGAACCGCAAGACAGAACCGTCCCTTCTAAGTTTATTGCCAATGCTGTTATCGCACTCTCTTGCTTCATCAGTACGCTTGAAAAGAAATGCTTGGTTTTTCCCCTGTACCTCCCACCGCCATACTTTCACGGTGCCGTCGGCGGAACCGGTGAACACTAATCCGTCGAATCCCAGAATCAAAGCGTTAACGGCATTGTCGTGAGCGGTTACGGATTCTGGGCATTTGTTGTTCCCTGCTCGCCACACTTTGAACTTTTTATCCCAAGAAGCTGAGTTAATGAGGGAGCAATCTTCTGTTAGGCCGAGGCACGAAATGGCGTCTTAGTGCTTGATCCAGAGCTTGCTCCGACGTCGTTTGTCTTCACTCTCCACGTAATTGCTGGGTTTCGTTGCGCATTTGATGTAGTTTCTAAGAGAGGGATGGTGGTCATACGCTTCTACAGGGTTCCATCCTTGCCGGAGACCTTCCAAACCTGTTCTTACCCTCCAGATGGCCCGTGAGCATTCTTTCTCCGGCAATCACAATTGCTTTCACCAAACCACTATTCGCTTTGAACCCGGAAAATTCCTTGTGGTCCTTCCATACCTGAATGTTCTTGCTATCGCATCCTGTGTACAACAAATCTTTGCACGCCGCAAGAGACTATACATGGCCTTCTTGATGGATTAACGACCCTAAATAAGATACTGGACGACGAGCTATCTTCCACGGCAGGTGCAGAAGAAAGACAAGCGTCTACGTGAGGCGACCATGGAGATTTGGAGAGAGGAGACGAAGATTGCTCGTATAGATCTGCTGCCATTGCAGGATATGGACCCAGAAGATTTACATATTGCTTTCTCTTGGATCATTATTATCCCGTCCTTATTCTTATCGCTTCTTCCAAAGTTGTCCAACTTTTGGCGGCCATAGACATTACTCTCTTGGGAGAGTACACGACCTTTTCTTGTTGAGCTTGTCCTCATTATAATATTATATCCCTCCTTTGCTCACATATAGAAAAGAGCAAGAAAATGTTCCCTCTACAATGGATTTGATTAAGCAGACAAACAAGACTGACAATGAAGCATCAAGGGCAAATGTAGGGGACAAGGCTTTTGTTCATTCAACATAGGAAGATGAATCACGTACTGCTTTTAGAGTAAAGGACGATATGATATCAATCCGTTGCAAAACCGCCAAAGAGTGGTTGAATGTAATTAGGTTTGTTTGTTGAAACGTTTGAAAAAGGTTAAACTCACGTTCAACAGTGTTTGTCATAAAACGAGATAATCTCCTTTACATATTTACTTCAACTTACGTAAAAGTAATTCTCTACCATATTCTATATTGATTGAAGGGCCTCCACCTTTAGCCTGATGGTAGTATCACGACAAGGATTCGTTTAATAATGTAATTAATTAGTCAGGGGTCCTTTGTTCTAATAAGTTGACAAACCAGATTTTCCTGAATCAAGCAAAAACACAGTTCAGCCAATTCGATTCGAGCAATGAGGTTTGTTTTGGTCAATTGACTAAAATAGAGAGTAAACGGCATCGTCAATCTGTTCTTCCTATGTCCTATCATCCTCAATGATGGAATGCTTGTTTGGAAACACAGTTTCCCTAATGGTACACACAAGTTAAGAGAAAACCATTTTAAAATCTGAAAAATACATTTCGAAATTCATAAAAACCATTCAGAAATCCGTAAAATCAATCTTGAAATCCACAAAATACCTCGAAATCTGTAAACTCCTTTCTCCCAACGGAATTCCCAAACACACAAAGATGTCAGCTTGCTGCTTCAATCTCTCAGAACGCTTCATATTTTTGTCTTCCCGGAAGATTTTGCATATTTTTAAGGTCTATAGTGTAAAACATATCTTTCATCCTGTTCTAACGAGCAATGTCCCCCATTTGTAAATAACTGGCAAAAAATCATTCGTGATAATTTTATGGCATGAGGTGTAGGAATTAAAGCCGTTGAGAATTCCAAGCATAATGCCCCGTTTGGTATGCGGAATTGATTTTGATGGAATTGGAAGTGGAACTGGAGGTGGAAGTGAGATAAAAAGTATGTTTGGTAGGTTGGAAGAAGTGGGGTATTATTTTAATTTAATATTTATATTTATAGTTGAAAAGACTAATATACCCTTTACCCAAAAAAAACCCTCCTTCCTCAGAAAAGTCCCTCCCTCGACGAAGCCAGAGATCGTCGTCGTCGGAGAAGCCAGAGATCGCGTCGTTGCCGGAGAGCCGTTGCCCATCGCTGTCGCAAATCGCTCCCTGTCGCCGTCGCCTATCGTCGTCGCAGATCGCTCCCTGTCTCCGTCGTGCTAGATCTCCGTCGTTGTGGCACAATAGATCGAACGAAGAAGCAGGTCGAAGACCTCGTCGTGCACCTCCGTTGAAGAAGCAGATCGCTCACCTCCATTGTACACCCAGATCAAAGAAGCAGATCGCTCACCTCCTCTGTGCTAGACCTCCGTCGTCATCGTTATTGGTGCAGCCAACAGTGTCGCAAGTCGACAGAGGCTAGCCTGACGGAGAGGGCCGTGGTTGCGAGCATGGAAGCAAGGATGGACGATGGGGAGACAACAGTGTTCCAACCACCTCTGTTCCATCATTCCGATCGTTGAAGCTCGTCGCTGGTCGTCATCGTTGTGAGGGGCAGAGATGGAAGTAAGCATGTTGGAACTCGGTTCCATGGTGAAGTTTTCATGGAACTGGGTTCTACCAGGAACCCAGTTCCAAGGTACCAAACGGACACACACATTCCACTTCCAATTCCAGTTCTCACCCTTTAGTTCCAGCGTACCAAACGGACTCTAAGTGTGGATGCAAGTGTCAATGTCACAAGAAATAATTGAGCCAATATTGGAATCCTTATTAAAGTGATGCTTTGAATCTTATAACAAAAATTGTTTTAAAAACGTATTCTTATTAAGTTTTGCTAATGTTTTCCCCTCCAACGAACTGAAAATACTGTTAATAATAACGTGGTGGAGACATACTTTTACGTAAGTCAAGGTAAATATGTGAAAGAGATTATCTCATTTTACCAAAAACATGATTGAACAGGCTTTTAAACTCACTAAAAGTATTATCAAATAGAGTCAATAAAATGATCCTACAACTCTACAAGTGAAGGTAACACGGCAAAGATATTTAAAGATCTTAAATGTGAATTAGTTGGTAATCTACAGTTATTTGATATTTGTATAAGAAAATTAATGCCAGATCAACTATGACATCGTATGAAAATATAAAATTTTTTAGCATCAAAATCGAAATACAAAATACAATTCATATTAAAAATAAAAATTAAAATTATTTTAGAGAAATAAAAAACAATTTATCTTGATCACTTTTCATTCTCAACATAATTTTTTTTTCGAGTTACCAAGGTTAGAGTATCCCAAGCTACTTATTAAAACTATTTATTTTTGTTAAATACATGCATCTTGCTGTTAAATGCAGATGTGTTTGTTGGATGTTATATATGCGTATATCTTAGCTGTTCAATTTGCAAGGGATTAACTTCTTCCCAAACCATTTTTTATTATTGATAAATTCTGCTTCGTCGATTTTGTGGCTTCCTTTTTTTCTCTCTCTCATTACTGTGACAAAGTGATTTTTTTTTTGCCGGGTGAACCGTGACAGAGACTTCAATCAGATAATCATGGTTCGTTAACTTCCCGCCGATTCATTTCCAGAGCGCGGATGCACATCGATTTCATGCTTAAGCTCCGTCGACTTTCGGAACCACTTTGGATTCAGCTTTTCCAGTAGAACTTGGATAAAAATTCTGTGCTATCTATTCCAAATCCTAATTGATGCTACTATGCCCTTTAACCGCATCATCCGGCGGAGACTACTGTCTCTGCTTCAGCCATGGTTGCTCGAGGAACCTGAGTTCGATCTAAAACTAGGATTTATCCAGTCCTTTGCGGTTGCGGATAATCTTCGCATTGATGTTTCATCTCTCAACGAGCTCTTTGACGCGCCTGCTTTGTTGTTTTTCAAGGTTATCACAATTGAACACCTAAGCGTTCGATTCTCGAACTGGTCTGCACAAGCCTTCTCAATCGAAGTTCACGGAGTCCACGTTGTACTATCATTTGAGTAAGTCCCTGCTTACAGGTTTTTGTTGTGCTTTGTTTTGTGTGTCCTTCTATGCCTTGTTCCCGCTGCCTTTGTAGTTTGTATCTAAGTCAGTATCTCCTAAAGCTAGCATTTTATATATAATATATAAGGAAGCCAGAGCAGGAGGAATGCTTGGGGCGCTTGCGGACGTCAGAGCATGACGATTTGGAAAATGTGAGAAAGAAGCTTTCGGCACTTGATCCCGAGGTAATGCTCTGACAAATTATATACAAGTCGCCGTCCAGTTCGTTGTATCTGCTGTTTCTTTTCATATTACACTAATTCGCAACCTGTATACGAGATATTTGCTACCCGGCGAAGTTCTCCATCAAAGCCGCTTTTGTCCCAATGTTAAAAATGCATACAGAAAAGGAATTCCTCGCAAAATTTGCTTGGTGCTTATGTTACTCCCATGTTTGCTGGATTACTATGCTTTAAAATGGGTCTCTGCTATGAACTGGCACTGAACGGGATACTTATAGAACAAAAGGAAACACAGAAAGCAGTTGGTTGGCTGCTTCTTTCTCACCTTTTAACTTCTTATAAAATCATTTAAGTGCGGGAATTCACCTTGAAAATGAAAGTCCATCCAGTGTCTGTTGTGGATTCACTAAAAATGGATGGTCATTTGGGATGAACTCTATGGATTGTTATATGATCTACTGATCCAAAGAGTTGGACATAATTAGGCATATAATTTTTTTATATCAAGCATCCCCAGGTGGTACAATTTTATTAAGATAACATTATTATTCCCATCATGGTAACATTTTGTGTGGATTTTAGGGTTGTGCTTTGCATCACCTCTTGGAGAAGATCTTGTTTGCTTCACCTTCAAGAAAGGATTTCTCAACATCACTTGTGAATATAATTCTCAATCACTGTCATCTAGAGGTACATCACATTCGTCTGGAGGTTCAATTCCCTATCTTAAACAATGTGTTGATGTGTTTTGGGGAATTAGAGGAGTTGAATGCAAGGTCTAAGTTTCTGGATGATAAGTGTCTTACCAGAGGTCTTCTTGGTGCAATTTTTCTTCCAGTGAATGAGAGCTCTTGCGTACTCAATGGCATTGGATTGAAGATTGGATTTAATGAGAAAGATTGCACAGACCATGTTTTACTTTCATCTGATTTGTGTACATGCGTCAAATTACGCCATCTTCTGCTAGCAGATTGCACTATCTATTTTCCAGAACTTACTTTTTCATTCTCTCCAGATGACATATTTGTATATCTAGCTCTTGATAAATTGCTATCTTATAAGTTTGATCATGCTAGAAGTGGTAGAGAGTTATGGAGACTAGCTGCCAGCAGAATGGGCTATACTGTAATTCCCAGATTGTCATTGCATAGATTAGCTCATGTTATTAGTCAATGGATTCATTATGTCAATGCTTATGAGAATCTCTTGCTGCTCATTGGATATTCTTCTGGCCTCTTAGTGAATGGATCCATTTCTAAGACTTCTTGGAACTACCCCATGTTGAGTTCTGCCAGACACCAATGGAAGGTAATAACGGACACTGAGGAAACGTTGCCCATTGAAGGCATAGCTTTGGCAAGGCGAGTAGCTCGTCATAGAGCCGCACTGAAAGTTCAACCTGATGGTGAGAAACATTTGATTACAACTCCTTTCAATTTCTTTCGACATCTTCTTCCCATAATGATACTTATATGGAAAGTGACCTCAAAAATAATGCAATCTTTAGTAAATCTTTTCTTTTTGAGGAAAAAAATTGTGAAAGATCCATATACTGATGGAGGTTTGGAAAGCATCACTAAATCTCCTTGTGAAAAGCGTTGTTTCATTCTGAACCTAGGGACACTGGTTATAACAGTTTCCCAAACTAGTAGAATTGAACCATCCCTATTTGCAAAGCTACAGTCACATACTGGGATTGAATATACAGATTTTCATCCGATAAGCTTTTGTATTGATGCTTTGTTGTTCGTATCTGTTGAAGACATTTTTGAACAGAGAGTTTTTCTATCATGTGGGCTAATGAAGGTTATGCCTGCATCTCTTAAAGCATCATTAAAGTCAAGTAAAATGAATATGCATAGTGATTCAGAGAAAGAGAATTGGGAGGAAGGAACAAATGTTATGGAATCAATTTTACTGGTTGAGCCGGCAAAATTATTTTTTCCTTCAGATGCTAATGATGCCCAGGATGAAGGTTCACATGCTTTTCGTACAGAAAAGTTTTTGGGAAAAATTTGTTTGAGCTGGAAAGGACTTTGTGATAGGTTTATTGAAAACGAGATGGAGTATTCTGAAAATCCATCTCTTCTCTGTAAGTTTGAAAGATCATTCACATATCCAGGCCTTAAGAATCCAGAGTCTGGTTTTCTTGAATGTGGTTTGATTCTAGGAACGTTAAATTTAGTTTTGACTCATTATTCAGTATCATCAATGTGTCTACTTCTTGGTCAGATGCAGCGTTTTATTTGGCGGGAGGACAAAGGGAAAACATCACTTGTTTCGAATTGTACAGATAGACCGGAAGTTTGTTGGGTTAACAAATTTGAGTATTATGTCAAATCATGGATTATGACCTTGCTTGAAGTGCTTCCAGAGAAAAACATTCAGCTTGGGGTATTTGTTGAAGGTCCTTCTGTCAGATTTTTACACAACAAGAAGGCTGATCCAGGTGGTGAAGAGATTAATGACATCGTTAGTCATAATTGTTTTGACTTGATTTTTGATTTCCATGAGATAGAAGTGGCTATTGGTTCACCTTCCTTATGTGGTCTGGCACCATTGGTAGATTCGCTGGGATTTGATGATGTAAATGAAGGGTGCATTAGTTTGGAACCTGTGGCAATTGACGTCCCTAAGCCAAATTATGATAAATATGCATCATGGGGAAAGATTTCATTAGGTTGTTATCTACGCCTAAATGGGTTAAATGCTTGTTTAAGGAAACCAGCTGAAAGCCATCAATTTCAACTTTTTGTAATGAAGCCAATCACGTTACAGATATCATCCATTAGGTAGGATGTTGTTTATAGGATGATACTTTGATTTCACTTTCTTTCCATGATGATCTTCAATGGTCTTGTATCTTGACATTATTTTTCTTTTGTTCATTCTTTTTCAGACCGGTTATCTTGACATGTTAATTATTGTTTTAATCAATGTCTGAAAAGTTGTTGATGTTTCTATGAGAAAATCGTATACACTTAAATTTTTATCTTAAAAATATTTTTTAGTTTTTAATTTATGCTCTTTATTGTGGAATCTCTACTGGGATTTGGCAATTTATGGTCCTTTAATGTCTTTGCTTAAAGGTTAAAGATATGCAGATGTCGTCAGACCTTATTTGAGATTGATCTTATCTCTTTGGGCTGATATTTTTTCCCTCTGTTTCTCTGATAAGGATTCATGATATTCAAGCACTAACTTATTTTCTTTCTCTATGAGTTCTTTCATGGATAAAAAAAGTATTTCTCAAATGCATGACTGTGCCTATTGATGCTGACTTGGGAATGCATTAATATGTTGCTTATACACTGTGTGCCTAGGAATATTGGTCCCTTTTTCATTTTAATGAGAAAAGAATGAAGTTGCAGCAC
Source organism: Vachellia pachyceras (assembly GCA_025593235.1). NCBI lineage: Eukaryota > Viridiplantae > Streptophyta > Magnoliopsida > Fabales > Fabaceae > Vachellia > Vachellia pachyceras. The sequence goes on from JANTPZ010121185.1 coordinate 12,814, forward strand.
CTGTGTAGACTTGATGTTCACTATGCTGAGCTTTCCTTTTTGGTTAATTTTGATCAGGCTTATTATATATTCCTTTGCCAGTGCTGGGATTGATGCATGTTGAAGATAGAAAAAGAGTAATGAAAAATGTTTAGTGAATATCTCTCTGACTGATTCAATGTTGATTCAGGAAGAATAATAAATTTGAAGTTTGATGCACAAATTTTATTATATGGAATGCAAATAATTGTATACTTAGGAGGAAAGTATGTTCTCCAAATTAGATCATGGAAAAAAAAACAATTGCGATTCAAGACAATGCAAAAAACATTCAAATGATTCTGAATAATAAGCTTGGAACTACTCTTCAATTGACAAAAATTAGAAACTTTGAAAAATATCATGGCTACTGATTATTCATTTTAGGATTAAGATGCATAGTTGCCCTGGAAGTTTTTTTAGGAGCTATGTTGTTCCTTACTGTTAAAAATGTTGATGGTCAATGTCAATTTTCTTGATGCTCAACATTAGTTTTTTAACGGAATAGGGAAACTTTGCTTCATTTTAAAACTTTTGGGGCAACATCTCTCCTAAAGAAAAACTTTTTAAGTAAATTTGCATCTTAACCCTTCATTTTAAGCCTCTCCCCCCACCAAAAAAAAATTCTCTATCTCTCTCTCTCACACATACAGCGGGCTCTTAAGTTATGATCATATAACTTTGCTGCTTATCCGAAGTGTATTTTGACAGAAGTTTCCACCGGTCATATGGCCATGATATAATGAAATTTGATGATGAGTTACTTTGTTTTTTTCAGTCCCCTGTACTTTTAGATTTATGATTACAAGTCTTTCCATTCCATAATTTAAAATTATGTTGTGTCATATGCATATTTCTTCTTGTGATTGTGATTTGTGAGTTTGAAATTGATTTTTCAGGGAGTACATGCACTCTTTAAGCTCAACAACAGTTGCTTTTTCAGCTGCTTTTGGCATGATGGCTGGAGGATTCACTGTTCTGTTATTTTTGGATGAGTTGTATATGATCTATCAGGTGGTTTTTTCCCATCCTGTTTATGTCAAATGATAAAATTTATATTTGATACTATTGTCCATAAAGTACTAGGCATTTTTATGCATACTGAACCACTTTTTATTGGCTCAGAACATGAAAGAAGACCAAGTAATGATGCTAGGATCTGTTGTAAAATATACTCTATGTAAGTGTATTATGTTGAGGTTTTTGAGTCAAATCATTTAGCGAACCTCTTAGAAATCAGTGAAATTCTCTTGGCCAAAACTTGTGTCAATATTAACAAAGAATAAAACCAAATGTGGAACTTGGGCCTTGCTATTCCACTCAGCAAATATTAGGCTAAATCATCTTACAAGATCCAACCCAGCATCCCTATTACACCCAAAATACAGTTGAACAGCAACAAAACACGCAATGGTGTAAAGTTTAAATAATCCTGCATAACACTACGATAAACCAACATAGAATGTACAAATGAAGTTGAAGGTGCAAATACAGATAACAATGCACAACACTAGCCCAGAAAATAAAGAAAGAGGAACCACCTTACCACACATACTCCTACTAGAAACACAACTGATACAACAGATACCCGCTTGACACCCCATAGAACATAACTAATACACTGATACCCACTAGAAATACAACTAATACAACACAAAATCCTTCAAGATTAGAATAAAGTTGCCAACTTTTTGAGAGGATGGATCTCTTCACCTAAGCTCTGACTCAGTTCTTGTCTCCCTTCTTTTCAGCTTTTCTCTTTATATATCCCTAGCAAAAAAAAAAAAATACTCGTCAACTGCTCTCTCTTACCTTTCCCATTTGCTGCTCTACCTCTTCTGTCTTATTTTGTTCTCTAACTTTGTGCTCTCTTCCGAACCGGTGCCCCCCCTTTGGCCCTCTTTCCCTACTCTCTCATGTTTCCTTCTTTATGTTTTGGTGACAGCCGTAGGTTGGGTCCCATTGATGCTCCCCCCAGAAGATTCACCTTGTCCTCAAGTTGGAAACTCAGAAATGGCAGCTTAAACCATCATAAGATTCACTCTGCTTTTTCCTCACTCAACCTAATCACAGTTCTGAATTTTCTTCTCTCTTCAGCCCTTGTTATACATTTGGAACTCTTAAATTCAACCAAACCGATCAAGTTGATTTTGCAGAAGATAACTTACATCATAATCATCATTGTGGGTACAAGTTGTTGCATTTGTTTGTGTACAAATTCTATCATTGTGGCCACTGAAGGTATTAAAATTATTACATTAAGAAATGGTAGCGAGCCATCATATAACAAAAAGGCGCCTTCCTTTTAGGTCTGTTGTTAGGTTTTGTCCTTTTCTATTGACACCTTGATTTAGCTTGCATTCAAGGCTATAAAGCTTATTTTATCATCAATCAAGTCTTGAAGTGCTTTATGTAGGCAAGAAGATAGGCAGGTGAGAGGCATGAGGGTGTGAATTGATGGCTTCCTTTTCTTTTGACATTTTTTTCATATTGGTGGCATTGTTCAATTAGAAATTATAAGGAGCAAAATTGAGTGGAGTCAATAATACCGGTTGATGGGAGGAAGCTAGTTCCAAAGGACTTTAAATTATAAGGACCTGATTTCAAAGGAAAAATTATGGGGGTTTAGTTTAAGGTTAAATTATAAGGACCTGATTTCAAAGGAAAAATTATGGGGATTTAGTTTAAGGTAGAATGAAATTATAGGGACCAAATATACTGTTGCTAAATTTCAAGGACCTGACCTCATAATTTTTTATTATTGTTGCTAAAGAAACTCTTTTTGTCTTTTACAGGCACTTGCAAGTTTGTATGTAATGGTGTCTTGTCTTTTTAGCAGCTTTGAAGCTGTTGATATTGTAAATCTCAAAATCATGAAAGAAGCATTATTTGCAAAATCTGAGAGGGGAGAGGGATCTATTGGAGGAACTCTGTTGACAAATTATAGCTGCCTGTATTCAATTAACGGGAACTGCAGATTTAAGCCAGTGGATATAATTCTTCATAATTCTAGGACAAAAGACAATGTAGATAGTTGGATGAGAACTTTTAGCTTTGTCACTGGCAATGTTTTGGCTGAGAAAAAGTTGCCTGATTATGGAATTTGGGTTTCTATTCAGCATACAACTGTTACGATATCTTGTGAAGAAGGAAAAGCAGATATTCTCACTGATTCATCACGAATTATGCTTCTTGTCTTTGAACACGGGAACTATGTCGAAAACAATGATAATCATGTTCTCCTTGAAAATTTGGTTTCGCAATCTGTTAACTGCTTACATGAAATATCTCTATCTGGCTGCAAATTTACTTCACACTTGGGTGCGCATCAGAATGCCTCTTCAAATAAAGAGAGTGAAAAGCTTAGCATTTCTAGTCCTGCTGATAATATATCTTTGAGACAGGATATCGATCAAGAAATCTGCTCTGAAAGATCCAATAATCAACCTCTCCACTCTGTTAAGGAAAGAGGGTCTGCTAAAAACATTCATACTCCAGCTTCAGGAAGTTACTCGTTACTTGTAAGTGTTGCAGTAGATAATATTTTTATGGGAAGGTGTCAAATGAAGAATGATCTGGTTCAAGCGCATCAATTGGATAAGTTTCTGTCTTTGCTTTCTATTGGTGGAGAATTTGAGATGATATCATTGGAAATTCAGGTAATTTGTGTTCTTTGGAGGAAGAAATGCTCTCTCTCTCTCTCTCATATGCTTTTAACTGCACCTTTGCGTGAAGCCTTTTTTAAAATGAAGTTCTGAAATTCTACATGCCGTATGCCTCATTTGTTAATGTTTTATTCCCTTCTCCTCTCTTGTGTTTTGCCCAGGGTAGGATATTTGCTTCTGTTTTATTATTAGCTTCTTTTTGGGGATATGACTGGCGGGTGTTTCCTTGAGTCCCGTATATGTGTATTTGCACTTGTTTTATTTGAGAGAACATCATACTCTTTTTTTTTTTGTTTTTAACAAATCGAAGGTCATAAACAGTCGATCATGCTGCTTTCTGATTTGTTGCACTTTCTAGCTATTAACTGTAAGCTGTCATCTCAATGTTTAAAATATTTTATTTCATTCAGCTAAGTAAATTTTACTGTGCAGGGCGGAGTGGTTCTTGAAACAACATCTTTAGCAGTGGTCACTGATCAGTATTCTTCGTATCTTCATTGTATCTTAAGTCTTGCCTCTGCTGCTCGATGGCATAATAGATGCATAACGGCAGAACATAGTGAAGCAAGCTATAATCTTCTTGCAGAGGATGCTCAAGGGACTCTTTGCACGCCTCGTCAAGCTGAAAGTGGATTACCAAATACATTTGCCTTATCTTTGTCTCACTTTGCTCTTGTGTTTGTGCATGAAAATGAATCTGGTAATGTAATTTCTTCTTTAAGTGTGATGTTGCATTGTAGTGTAGAAAAAGGAAATTAACGTTTAATCTGTTAATGCAGGTGAAATTCGAGAGATTTTAATTGAGATTGGCATCCATCAGAAACTTGAATCTGCAACTACTAGGAAGAAATTGACATTTGATCTTTCTCATTTATCAATATTCTCTCAAGTTCTTCATACAAGTGAGGATGATAAAACAGAAATCCCTCATTTTTCTTCAGTGGCACCAAAAGCATTGTCACCTCACCATGCATCTGGAGATTCCCTTTCAGGATCTCAGAATTTAGATGAACTTAACTCTGTCGGTGTTGCAAGTAGCTCAAGAGAGCTCCTCCATTCAAGTCACCATAAGCATATCTTGAGAGATTTAAGAGCATTTGTGTCACTAGAGAGGTCAGAGAATGGTTCTTTACACTTCTCTCGCAGTTGGATTGGCAATTGTTCCCTTCCAGACTTTGATTTTACACTTTCTTTATCTGAGCTACAGGTAATAATATGTTCTGCTATCAAAGTTTGTCAGCAGTTGTCCAAGTGTTTTCCCCCTTAAAATATATTGCTCTTTGTTTAACTTTGTTTTCACTATGCCAGACAATTTTATCAATGGCATCCTCATTTTATGGCAAATATAGTCAGAAGACATCCAGAGAATTGAACAGAAATAATGGCACTGCTAGGCAGGAATTTAACAATAATTTGGAAGCAATAGTTCCTGATGGTACTCGGAATCAAATTTTATAGTTTGGCTTATTATTTATTGGCAAATTACAGTAGTAATTAATTTTGAACTTGTATAGGAGCCATTGTTGCAATTCAAGATGTCGCCCAACATATGTACTTTACTGTTAAAGGTGAAGAAAGGAATCTTAGTGTTGGTGGTACAATCCATTATTCTCTTGAAAGGGAAAGGGCTCTTTTCAGGGTATGAAATTTATGTTGCATTTACATTCCTTATGTAACTGGCTTGTGAACTATATGCGTTTATATAACTGCAAAATCTCATTCATTTATGGTTCTATCTGATGGCTAGTGCAGATTCCTCTACACTCCCCCCTTTGGTAAACAATTGTTGAGGTTTTTTAAAATTTTCATGATCTTTTTATAAATAAAAGGAAAACCTCTGGTTTGGGAACTCTAAGTATTTATATTTCTAGATTAGGAAAGATCAGTTAGGCCCGAAATTAGTTAATATATATATATATATGGTAAACTGATGTAACTTGGTAATCAGAGTTGTTATTTCTAGCAAAGATTAGTTACAGTTTTCCTCTTCTGATGAATGGTTGAGGAAAAGATTAAACGAAGCTACTCATCTCTGGCTAATATAGTCTTAACAGAAACAAATGTAAAAGAAACAGGAAATGGAACTGGGTTCTCTGACTTTTGAGAGGTCAGAGGCTCTCCCTCCAAGAAGCCAATTTATGCCTTGCCTTCTCTCCAGCTTTGTGCAACTCTAGGAAGCAGTCGCTGTTCACCTATTGGACCTGTGACCTAAGAAGCTTCACTTGGGCCGTCATCTTCATTATTCTTCTCTGTTTTTTATGGCTAGAAGCATTTTGGGTTTGGACCTTTTATACACATGCTTAACCCACCCACTAGGCCCATTAACTAGAAACTAATCACCCCATGATTACGTTTCACTGCTGGTCTGGTTTCTTGTCCCTATACGTGTACCGAGAATTCATGAATTGTAAAGGAAAAAAGTAAGTTACACGTGGGTTTTGTCAGACTGTTGGTTAGAATGTTTTCATTGGCTACATGTCATGGCAGTGATTTAGAACCGGGAATCAAAATTCTTCTTGGGCTTGGCTAGATTTTATATTTACTAACAACCAAATGTTCTAAAGCCTCCTAGTCCAATTGTGAGAATACTGTGCGAACTTCAGTGGTTTTATGGTCAGATTTTTGCTTGAGAATTAGAATTGTCCTTTGTCTTTCAGAGCGTGGTTTTAAGATAAAATTTAACATCACCTCATTTCTTCTCTGGCTGGGCATATTGTTGGTGCTCTTGGTTGGGATGTTGTCATTCTTATGGATAATTTGTATTGGCTAAATTTACTGCAGGTCAAATACTGCATTGAAAGGAGTTGGAAGTCTACGGTTTTGTGGTTTTCCCTGATATCATTGTACGCTAAGAATGACAAGGGCGTGCCACTGAGATTGAATTACAGCCCAGGATCATGTTTTGTTGACATTTGCTGTACTAATGATGGAGGATGTGCACTTTGGCGAGCTCATCCTCTTCAGGATGATGATTCTGAAGGACTTACTGAATGGGAGGGTTGTAAACAACTCGTGAATAGAACCTTTTACCTTGTCAACAAAAAAAATGACTCTGGTATTGCTTTCCTTGATGGTGTTCCAGAGTATGTGCAGAAACCTGGGAACCCAATCAAGTTCAAAGTTTTTCATGATCTTTCTGCTGCTTTTCATGGCATAGGGGCAGATTACTACCCTAGTATGGATTCTCTGAACAGTTTGCATATAAATGAAGAAAGTTTGGCATGGTTGAATGGGAAACTTCCTCAAATTGACATTAGAATGGGGAAAATTTCTGTGAATTTTGTTCATGAACTTCCAGGCACAGAAGATTTCTTCCCTCTTGTTCGTGCATGCATCAATAATTGCCAACTTATAATACAGAGTTTTGCAACAAAATCCCGGATTATAAGCACATTAAATGCTGTGGCATATTATTTTGATGCTCAAAGAAATATATGGTTAGTTTGGTGTCCAACGGTAAACCATTCTTTTTATGTGAAGTATTTTTAGTTGTAATGCTTTTCATGAATTGTGATATTTCCTTTTCTTCTGTTGTTCTAGGGGAGAACTTATCCGTCCTGTTGAAATGTGTCTTTTTTACCGAACTAAATTTCAAAGTCAGCTGTCAGAATATGCATCTCATGCAATTCCTGTAAATTTTTATTGCAGAGCTAAAGAGGTTGTTAAAACTCTGTCTAATTTCTTGTTTCTTTACTTTCTTTTGGGCGTCATTTTACCATTTCCTAACATTTCTCATCGTACTTACAGCTGAACATATGCTTTTGTGAGCTATCATTGGACATGCTCCTCTTCATGATTGGGAAACTGAATCTGTCTGGTCCTTATTCATTGCGAAGCTCCATGGTTCTGGCTAACTACTGCAAGGTTCTAGATTCAGTGCATCTTTATGATTTTTAACAGCATTATGGAAAAATGACTTAACCAGGGAGGGGGCGTAATTCTGTCTATCCGCCTAATCTCATAATTTTTGTGACTGTGCTTGTCTTCTCTTATCTGTCTTGTTTTCTCTGTCAAGATTTCCAAAGTTAATCCGCTAGTTATCGTGGTCCTATCAAATATGGAATTTGATCAAATAACAATTGCTAGAATGGCAGGTGGAGAACCGGTCAGGCTTAAATCTTTTATTTCATTTCCAACAGCAACGGGTAACTGTAGCCAGAAAACAGTCTACTTCTGTTCTACTAAGGTATCTATATGGAAGACAACCATTGATGGATTCCTTGTATGACGCAATGATAATTAAGACTGCTTATTTGTTGTTTTGTACTGGAGATTGTAGTTTACTGGAAAAGGATTTCTGTTGTGGCATTAATTTGATTGATTGATTGATAAATCATAACTTTCATGTGACAGGAGGCTCTCTGATTTCAAGGCTCAAGATTTAGATAATGCAGCCTCTTTTTCGATCCAACTTGCTGATTTTGGATCCTTGGTGACGACTTCTGTTCATCTTTCACTTTCACAATCATCCCTTGCTTGGAGAACACGTATCATGTCGATGGAAGGTCTCATCCAACCACTTTCTTGTACATTCAAATGAAACATCTTCAAATAGTTCCCAATCAGCTGAACTGTGGAATTGGGACTACCTAACTTGCACACTAATTGTACTTACTAATTAAAAGATGGTCTTGTTATGAAGGCTTATTGTCAATTGAATTACAGTAGTGTTTTCTTTTCCCTCCTCCCTGTGCTCTAGACTGTAGTATTTGTAAAACACTTCTCATGTGCGTCACCTTTGATTTAAGAAAAAAAGCAAAAAAAAAAACTAAATAAAAGGATAAAAGTGACATCTTATTTGGGTGTAGTTATTGACTTGCAATATAAGCAGAGTTTTATGGTCTTTAAGTAGCACAACCTCAAAACCTTTCACAGTCTTCATTTTTATTCATCTTTTTAAACTGTTACAATTTTAAGATCTTGTAACTTCTGACGGGAAAACTTGTCCTTTTTTGCCATTGAACAGGTTCAATAACATATCCTGGGCCATTTCTTGTGGTTAACATTTCAAGAAAATTAGAGGTATCTTCACATGTCATTGTTACTGCATTTTCATCCCAACTAAATACTAGTCATGGAGATTATAGTTTATATGCTAAGCTCAATGATTTTATGCTCATTTTTAAAGGATGGTTTGTTGGTTGCTGTTTCTCCATTGGTAACAATATCTAATGAAACTGGACTTCCAATGGAACTGCGAATCCAGCGACCCCAACCAAAGGAAGATGAATTTGCTTCTGTCTCGTTAAAACCAGGGGATTCTATTGATGATTCCATGGCAACTTTTGATGCTATAAAGTTCTCTGGGGGAGTAAAGAGGGCTTTGATGTCTTTAACCGTTGGTATGCACTGTCAACTTCTTGTGCTTTTATCAACTACAATGCCTTTTCTCACAACTTCTATCCTTGCTACTATTTCTCTTCTAATCAAGCACGTGCACGCATAGAGATCAGAACCCTAAACACCTAGACAAGGTACATTGCCTCCCATGGTCACCCAACTGCAATCCAAGAACTTCAACGACCATCCCTTCCTCTAATGATGTCCTAGGTAGACAAGCAACTCTAGTATTTTTTAACCGGCTTCTCATTTAGTGGCCCTTTCAACATTGCTCTAGGTGCTCTTGCCAGGTATATTGACACAATTACCAAAAGCTACTTCATTTTCTTCCTCATCTGTTGACAGCAGCAGGTGGTGACACTGAATAAAGCTTTGTGTACCAGGGGTCGAGTTTTTGGATCACAACTGGTACAGAAATCAAAGAGAGAGAGAACGAAATGCGAAAGAGACTGTGTTTTCTTATTCCATGCTTTTCTATACGTGCTCACCCTTACATATATGATTGAGTGGCCGTAGATACCGAATAACAGACTGTATAACAACTAACAGTATTGAACTAATTGACTCAATCGATAGACTTGTAAGCAACCAAAGAGGAAGCTACCACGTGTACGCTCATGCGGTTAACGCCACATATCAATACCCCCTTAGAGAACATCCTTGTCCTCAAGGATTGGTACTGGGCTGGGCTGCCACCGAGAAATTGGGAAACTGGGCTCGAATGGATGATAAATCTTCCCACGTGGCGTCCTCTGGGTTCGTGTGAGACCACTGGACTAGGATACGTGTGACTGGCAAATGGCCCCGTTTAACCAACTTGCAATCCAAAATGGCCACGGGGGTGACAGATAATTGCCCGTCATCATCAACCAAAGGCAAGGCCGGGCTAGCAGGGATACCGGGACGAACTGAGCGCTTTAGCTAGGAGAAATGAAACACTGGATGGATACGTGAGTCAGCCGGGAGCTTGAGCTCGTAAGCGACCTGTCCGATGCGTCTCAGAACCTCGAATGGCCTAAAGTATCGCGCTGCTAGCTTGTGGAGGGATGAGTTATTAAGCATATTCTTACGGAAGGGGTGCAGCTTCAGAAAAACATGATCCCCGACGGCGAACTCCCTCTCACTAAGATGCTTGTTTGCCTGTTGCGTCATACGGTGTCTGGCTCGTGTTAAGTGTGCCTTGAGCTACTGAAGATTGAGCTCGCGGGATAGGCAAATACAACCAACCATGTCGTTGTTGGAATCGCTTGGCAGATAAGGGAGATGAACTGGTGGTGGTATGCCATACACGGCTTGGAAAGGTGTCATTCCAATAGCTGTGTGGTAGGTGGTGTTATACCATAATTCTGCGAGAGGTAACCAGCGAGCCCACTGCTTGGGGAAATCCCCTGTCATGCACCTTAAGTAGCTCTCTAAACAACGGTTCAGAACCTCTGTTTGCTCGTCAATCTGTGGATGGTACACAGATGAATACTGGATCTTGACTCCGTATAATCGAAAGAGTTCCTTCCAAAATTTCCCACAAAAAATGGGGTCCCTGTCAGTGACAATAGACTTGGGGAAACTGTGGAGCTTAATTGTCTGGTCCATGAAGACTTGGGCGACATCAACGGCGGAAAAAGGATGCTTCAAGGCGATGAAGTGGCCTGCTTTACTGAGGCGGTCAACGACCACCAATATAGTAGTCTTGGAGTAAGATTTGGGCAGCCCACAAATAAAATCCATGGGAGCTCTGACCATATGTGTTCAGGGACGGGCAACGGCTGCAAGAGCCCTGGTGAGGCCATTGTCTCGTACTTGAAACGTTGACAAGTGTCACATTCGCGGACCAGACACCGAACGTCCTTTTCTAGCCCATTCCAATAAAAAACAGAGGAAAAGCGTTTGTACGTAGGGGTCATGCCTGAATGGCCGCCCACAGCATTGGCATGGAAAAATTTGAGTAGGTCCGCTCGCAAGGTACGGTCAGCCCCTACCGCAAGGTGCCTCTTCCGTTGAAGTAGGTTATTCGTCCAGAGGTAATGGTTATGCGATGCTGGTTCTTGCTCTAATTCACGAATGAGTTGCTGTAATTGGCTGTCGTTGGCCCATGATTGACGTACTCGTGAAGATTGGTGGTCGGAGTGGTGAGAGCTGCCAGCGACTCCTCACGGCAGTGAGAGAGAGAGCATCTGCTGCTGTATTCTTCTTACTCCACCTGTACTCAATTTCATAGTGAAGACCCCACAATTTGTTGAGCCACTTCAGTTGTTCCAAGGAAACTGACCGTTGCTCTAACAAGTGTTTGAGAGGGAGATGATCGGTGTGTATCACAAAGGTATGGCCAAGGAGATATGAATGCCACTGTTTTACTGCAAAGATGATCGCCATCAATTCCCTCTCGTAGGCTGATAACAACCTTTGCCTGCCCCTGAAACTCTTGCTAGCAAACGCGAGAGGGTGGCCTTGTTGTATTAGCACTGCTCCCATGCCCGAGCTTGATGCGTCAGTCTCAATGATGAATTTATTGTTGAAGTTGGGCAGCCCCAACGTAGGAGGTATGGACATGGCCTTTTTTAAGGTGTCAAAGGCATGCTCAGTTTCCCGTGACCATGTGAAAGTGGCCCCCTTATTCAGCAAGGCAGTCAGAGGCTGACAGATGGTGCCAAAATTCCGAATGAAGCGGCGGTAGTACCCCGCAAGACCGAGGAACGCTCGTAGTGCCCGTGATGAGGTCGGTGTTGGCCATTCCTGAATAGCTGCAATTTTCTGAGGGTCAGCTTCAACTCCCTTGGTTGAAATGTGATGCTGCAAGTAATCAACCTCCGTTGTAGCAAATGTGCATTTGCTGAGTTTGGCAAAAAGATGGTGTTCGTGCAGCAGCGACAAGGCTCTGTTTAGGTGCTGCAAGTGTGAATACCAATCCCTGCTATAGACCAAAATATCATCAAAGAAAACAAGGATATATTTGCGTAGATAAGGGCGGAAAACAGTATTCATCAAACTCTGGAAGGTGGCTTGTGCATTGCTCAACCCGAAGGGCATGACGAGGAACTCATATAACCCTTTGTGCGTGTGAAATGCTGTTTTATGCACGTCATCCTCATGCATACGGATCTGATGATATCTCGAGCGGAGGTCGAGCTTGGAGAAATACTGTGCACCACTGAGTTCGTTGATCAACTCTTCGATAAGTGGTATTGGAAATTTGTTCTTCACGGTTTCTTCGTTGAGGCTCCTATAGTCAATACAAAATCGCCACGTGTCATCCTTCTTATGGATCAGTACCACGGGGGTTGCAAATGGGCTCTAGCTATCGCGGATCAATCATGAACGCAACATTTGTTGCACTTGGCTCTCTATTTCATCCTTCTGAACTGGACCGTAACGGTAGGGATGTGCACTAACTGGTTTAGCTTCCTTCAGGTGTATTCTGTGATTAATGTTGCGTGGTGGTGGTAGCTGGTGGGGCTCTGTAAAGACATCCTCAAACTCATAGAAGTTCATCAAGCTCCTGTCGCTGTTCAAGTGAGATGGAGGAGACCCCATCGATAGCAGTTATCACGGCTGTGTTCGATAGCATGACACAGACAAGGAACGAGTGAGCTGCTCTTCGTAAGTTGGATAGCATACAAGCATCATCCAAGCTGGTGATAGGGAGAGACTCCAGCCCAAGCAACTCACAAAGGCGGCCCTTATTGTAAAAAGCCATGAATCCGTGCTACATATCTAATATAATACGTCCCAAACGCGCCAACCATTGAGCCCCTAGTATGACGTCGAAGGTACCCAGTTCCATCACTAGGAAGTCATCCTCGAAGGTTTTTCCAGCCATTGTCCATTAAATGTTATGGCAACGTTTGCTGATCTTCACCTTACTTCCCCCTGCTGTGCTAACCTGGAGAGTTGGTCCTTCTTGAATCGCGAGGTGCAGCCTTTTGGCCATAGTAACATTGATCACGTTGTGTGTGCTCCCTGAGTCGATCAAGACAATCACTCGTTGTTTCTTGATATGTGCTTCTACCTTTAACGTTGAGCACCCCTCATGCCCTTTGATTGCATTAATGGTCTTGATCCTATGTCGTTGCACCTTCCAGCTTGTCCTCTGCATTGACAAATTCTTCTTCCTCTTGTGCTGGAACAATGAGCATCATGACTTGGGATTCCTTGCACTTGTGAGAGCTGGTAAATTTGTCGTTGCACCAGTAGCAGAGCCCTCGACAACAGTGTTCTTCCATTTCCCTCTTGGATAACTGCAACGATGGTTTCTTTGTTGTCGTGTTTGTTGGCGATGCCATTGAGCTCGGAGGAAGGACTTGAGCTGTTGGTTTCGAAAAAGTGGATGGGAAAACATGGGTTGAAGGTCCTGTCGATGATAATGGCAGAGCGTACGACGGCGAACATTGCCTTGGGGGTGCGAATGTATCACAGAAGGCACGAATTAAACGCTCTTGAATGCGAGCCATCTGCATGAGACTGGCTAGGCTGGAGAGTTTAAAAGCATCCACCGCTAATTGAATTTCCAGTCGTAGTAGGCCCCCTAAAAAGCAGTTCATCGCCATGTCGTTAGGTATGGTGGTTTCCGTGAGTAAGTCATTGAATGCTGCAATATATTCGTCCACCATCAACGTTGCTTGCTGGAGTTGGTTAAGCTGAACCATAGGGTTGATCAGCTTGATATCGGACAAACGAGCCTCCATCTGTGCGAAATATTCTTCCCAAGGAGTATCTTCTTCGCGTCTCTGCTTCATGAACGTAAGATGCCACTTAAGAGCCTTCCCTTCGAGATGAATGCTAGTTAGTCAAACTCGTTGCTCTAGAGGCGTGCCATCCACCGTAAAGAATTGGCGACAACGATATGACCACCCGTGAAAATCAGTCCCGTCGAACCGTGGAAATTCGACTCTGCTATGGCATGTTGGTGGTAAGTAGCCACCGCATTGCCCTGATAAATGCCAAACTGCATCTGAGGCTGACGTGTGAAACTAGTTGATGATCCTCCTTGCTGTTTGCCCATGCTAGAGGGCGTCAGATTCTTCATGGCATTGCTGATGTCCTGCAGACGAGTTTCTATGCGAAGCATAGATTGTTTAAGGTTGTTGATATCCAGGGAATGTTGCTCCAGTTGGACTCGGTTGGTTTCCGCTGCTACCATATGAGCATCCAAGCGCCGTTCGACGTCCACGATCTTGTTAGAGGAGCGAGTCTCCGGTGCCATGACCAGAGATGGGCTCTGATATCAGTTGGTACAAAGATCAGAGAGAGAGAGAGAATGAAATGTGAAAGAGACTGTGTTTTCTTATTCCGTGCTTTTCTATACGTGCTCACCCTTACATATATGATTGAGTGGCCGTAGATACCAAATAACAGACTGTATAACAACTAACAGTATTGAACTAACTGACTCAACTTGCTCAATTAACAGACTCGTATGCAGCCAAAGAGGAAGTTGCCACATGTACGCTCATGCGGTTAACGCCACATATCAACAACAATGATGGAAGTAGGGATTCTGTAGGCCTCATCACAACAATGGTGCAACTAGTATAACCCTGCGCACTAAAATCAAATTCTTAGTTAACCCTCATGTCAAACACCCACTGTTCTATTAAATGGCAAGTGAAAAAGAAGTAATGAAGATGACCTTTTAGACTTCACAAAACCACATTATATTCTAATAATTTTTCATCTTTTTTCAACATTTTATCTGTGTGAAAATTCACATGCTCTTGCCTAATTCAATAGAGCAGAAAAACCATGTTGGTTCAACTCTCCAAGTTACACAGTTCCTTACTTTCACCTATTCATGAACTAGTTACTTTACAGTAATGTGCTGATGCTACCAAATGACTAAGCATAGTGTCCCTTGATTCATGTTGTTCAGTTCTAGATATGATAATATTTCATAATTCATGCAGAAGAGAAGGGAGGCCTTTTGAAATCTTGATTTCCCAATTTCAATACAAAAAAGCTTACTTTCTAAATCTGTACAACTTGAATAGTATTTAGAGTAACATTTTTTAATTGAAGGCATGTTTGAGAGTAAAACATGGTTATGTGTTTTTTTTGTGGATATCAACACCCAACAGAGTTGAAGGCCCAAAGAAAAAAGTGAACGGGTTAAAGTTGATTTCTTTTAATCTTTTCTTCTCTAGTTATTTTTCTGTTCTCATATAAAAATGTTTTGCTCATACATATTTATTATCTTATTTTCTGAGGCATTAAGTCTTATCTTGATCTTGTATCTTGATTCTTGTGACTGATGTGGCTAATGATTAAATTCCAGGTAACTTCTTATTCTCATTAAGACCTGAAATGACAAAGGACATGATAAATTCAGAAACTTCTCTTTCTGTTGGATGGGCGGATGGTATTAATGGTGGAAAAGCAGTTCGTCTCTCTGGCATATTTGATAAATTAAACTACAGAGTCCGTAAGGCATTATCAGTAAAATCAGTTAAATGTTCCTTTAGTACAGCTCACTGTGCCCTCAACTCGGAGGGAGTACATGTTGGCAATATGCACTTTCTCATTCAGACAATTGCTAGAGATGTCCCTGTTGTGCCACCTGAAAATTCCTCAGTTGGGTTTAAAAATAAAAGTTCATTAGTTTCATTGCAAGAGCAGAAAGAGATATATATTCTTCCCACTGTAAGGATGACCAATTTATTGCACTGTGAGATAGAAGTCCTTTTAAGTGAAACAGGTGAGACAATGATTGTTTTGCAGATTAACTTTGTTAGCAGACTTAATGCGTTCTTTATTTTTATTGTGGTGTAGATCAGCCCAACCTTCATGGGAATGAAGATATTGGAAAGCAAGCAAAGATATCATATGGGTCCTCGGTTGACTTTTATGCCAATCCTGCAGTTATATATTTCACCATTTCTTTAACTGCTGCTAATTTGAGTTCCAAGACAGTGAACAGTGGTGATTGTGTGAAGAGGTTGCTGAAGCAAAAGTGCGATGCTCAATATGTGGATATAATTTTGGACTTTTATGGTGGAAATTTTTTTGCAACATTGAGATTGTATCGTGGAAACAAGGGCATGCTAGAGGTTGTTAAAGCTACTAGTTGTTTACATTAAAAGTGCCAAGAATTTATTTTGATTTTGGAGATAGCATATTTTTATATCGTGTGGTTGAGTACTCAGTTGGCTTACCATATTGTCAATTTGTTGTGCTAATTGCAGGCTGTTGTTTTTACATCATATGCAATGAAGAATGAGACAGATTTTCCAATATATGTTCTTGCAACTAAAAAGAGGCATTTGTCCAGGTGACTCCATTTCTTTCATTGAGTTAATAGTAAATTTAAACTTTTCTTTTTATCGTTCTTGATCCATTGGATGGAAACCTATATACAGGATTGTACTGGACAATTTACATTCCAGCAGTCCTTTGGAGTATGGTCTGTGCTTGCCTCCTAAGTCTACCAGATCATGGTTGTTGAAGTAAGATAATTATCCTCCATCACTAATGTTGTTAATGTGCCTGATTCATGCTTCCTGCAAGAATACGTAAACTTGCATTAGTTTTATGGTACCTTATCCAACTCTGCTTCCAGATCCAAAAAACTGCAAATTATATTGCTGGAGGACTATCAATCTGAGGCACTGTTAGACTTGGATGCTTTATCAGGCCTTGCAGAAATAAGCTTTTATAAAGAGGAAGAATCTGGAATCAAATCTATAATAAAGGTTGGGGTGTCTACTGGCCCTTCTTCAGGGGAAATTGTTGTGCCATTTCAAATGGTGACTTTGGTACCACGATATGTCATTTGTAATGAATCTGAAGAACGCATCTCTGTCCGTCAATGTTACTTGCAGGTTTGATTTTATGAATAATAATGTGAAGGTTTATTTTTCTTTTAAACACATGTAATTAGTTTTTCTGTTTGTGAAGGATGACTTGGCAGGCATTACCTCCATTGACTGTAAACAGCGAGCAACACTGCAGCTAAAGGAAGGATTTGGCGGGGAGAGAGAGATCAGTCTATTTGATCGTTTTATGAGGAAGCACGGAAGCTCCAGTGACAAATCTTTGTTTTATGTTCAGATTAAAACAAATGATCCGGGATTTGGATGGTCGGGACCTGTGTGCATAGCTTCACTAGGACGTTTTTTCCTGAAATTTAGAAAGATAACTAATAATTTGGCAATACCAGACAGTGATATGACACAGTTTGCTGCTATACATGTCATGGAAGAAGGATCTACTCTTGTTTTACATTTCTACAAACCCCCAAATCTGAGTCTACCATATCGAATTGAGAATTGTTTGCACAATTTATCCATAACTTACTATCAGAAGGTTGTACCATTTTTGTATTCGTTTCACATTTTCTGATAATTTTTTACTATGAATTTGTATTCACCTTACATCAACTGAGAACTTTCCAGGGTTCGTCAGAGCCTGAGGTTCTTGGTTCTACTGCCAGTGCTGAATATGTCTGGGATGATTTAACTCTTCCTCATAAACTAGTTGTCCGCATTAATGGTACTTTATCAAACCAGTTAATCTTTTCCCTTTAGTTTATTCTCAGAAATGCTTGAGTGCTATTTATTTATTGTCCATACTCAGTTTAGCAGAGATGCTACATAAGCCATAACTACTTTTTTTTTTTTTAGTCAAGAAGCCAATATCTACTTTTTAAATTCATTACTATATAAACTGGATGTGATACAGTTGAACTTGAAGTCCTTTAATCACCCTACTTCATTATCTATGCATTCCTTGTGGTCATAAACCGTACGATTTGGAATCCATTCTTGACCCTTGGATAGATAAGTTAGTCATCATATGCGTAATGAAAATAGAAAGTAAGGAACTCTATTTTTGCATTTTTCTGATGTTTTTGCTAATCACTTTCCTTGTATTTTACTGTTTTGGGGGGACTAAAGAAATGCTTAGGTTTACATCTAATAACAGTAATGATTTCTCTTGCAGATAGCCTGCAGTTACGAGAAATTAAGTTGGATAAGGTGCGACCATGGAAACCGTTTTACAAAGTTGGGCAACAAAGAGTATTGGCTTCACGTTTTCTTTCTGACAAGAGATCAAGGGATCAGAGAGCGACTTTCAATGGGCTTAATGGCATAGGGACAGAAATATTGGGTTATGAAATATATGCAGATGGACCCACCCGTGTTTTGCGAATTTGTGAGATCTCTGATTGTTTCAAGGGAGACATAGTTCATGGTTTGTGTGAAAAAATGCAATTGAGAATTTCTCAGCTTGCTATCCATCTACTTGAACCTGCAAAACAGGTATGTATAGATTTGTTGAGTGCTTGAGTCCATCAATAGTTAAGACCTAGATTTTGTTGAACTTGCATTTTTATGATTGTGGTTTAGGCTTCTAAATATGTGCATATGTTAATTTAACTCGAACTAATTTGATTTGGGAAATAAATGTGTTTTGCTCACTTCCTTGGACTATAGTTTGGATTGGTCAATGTTTTCCTGGTTCTTACTATCCATCCTAAAAGTGCAATATATGGCTTGAGACGGACATTTCATGTAAATTTGTAATTCAGGATCTCAGATGGGATCAGTGATTGAATTCCTAATGCAGATGTTATTACTGTGAATATGTATTGATAGTCATGAAACGTATGTCCCAATAGAAAGGGAGAGGACTTCTCCCATTCTACTTGATTATGTTAGATTATTCAATACATTGCATTGAAAGCATAGCAGGTATCTTGATGTTGTTTTGTAGTTTTATACTAAAGTTTTGTGTGTGATGGGGGAACATTTGCATACTTGCTACTGATATTCCCTAATGTTACCATTTTGTGAAGGAGGTGGATGAGAATGATCCTACAGATTTTTCACCAATTGTAGTCGCAAAGCTTGGAAATCTGAACTTGACCACTGTTTCTAATAATAATCAGAAATATAATCAGTTCAGTATACAGGTACTACAATTAAGTATGCTTAATTCTGTTGTATGTCTGATGTCTGACTTCTACAAGTCATTATTCTTTCATTTTTAAGAATAAATCTTCTATATTCTCAATTAATTTTTCCAGTCAAGTGATTCTTGATTTCTATCCTTTGTTATTTATCCAGTACTTGAATTTGGAACTTAAGTGGAATGGGGCTCCTTTTGCATCAATGCTTCGGAGGCATCAATCTGATTACAGTGATTCAAATGATAGTTTACTGAAGGTTGTTTTTGTCCAACTGACCTCTAGCTCAAAGATTAAGCAATTTAGATACTCATCTATTTTCCTTCAGGTAATATTGTGTTGAGATATGATTGAGATATATATTAGGAAAGACATCCTTTACAATCAGGAATTAGAATTAGAATTATGATTTTATGTATTTAATTATAATAATGAGCCATTAAATAAGAAGGCCCCTCCTTGATGTATATATATCCCTCTCGGGTAATTCAATAGATGTGAATTTTACGGTGCATCATCTTACATGGTATCAGAGCCTAACCTAGGTTGAGCTATTTCTCTCCCGTGCATCACTGTTCATCGTCAGTACAGAATACTGTTCACTCCGCCGGCGTCGCGTTCTCTGGTTTTTGAGAGCGTCACTGTTCATCGTCCGTACAAAGTCCGTACACGTTCATTAGTGTCCGCCCTCTTCGTGTGCTTATTCTGTTCAGTGTGTTCTGGATTTGTTTTTAGCTGCCGGTTGCTTCTAGTTTGTTGGTTTGTGATGTTTAGTTGCCGTCCGTTTGCTATTTGGTAGTTTACGGCTGTTTCGTTGTTGGTTTTTATTGTGACCACGGTTACTCTAAACTGTTGATTGGTTCTTACGGGATTTGATTTCTTCTACTCATGGCTGGGTCTCAAGCTAGTGGTGCTACTGCCTCCGCTTCTAGTGCTCTTGCTATAGGTAGAGCTGATTCTTGCCTTGCTACTTCTTCCTCGAAGTGGATCATCGATTCCGGTGCCACTGATCACATGACAGGTAGTCGTCATCTCTTCTCATCATTTACGCCATATGCCAACCCTTCTTTTATCACTATTGCTGATGGTTCGTATTCTTGTGTTCTTGGATCTGGAACTGTTCAACCCACTCCGTCTATCAACTTAACCTCTGTCTTGAATGTCCCTAACCTTGCCTTTAATCTTCTTTCCCCCAGTAAACTTACTCGACAATTAAACTGTTTCATCACACTCTTTCCTGACCATTGTTTGATACAAGATCTCAAGACGAAACAGATTATTGGTAAGGGTTATGAGTCTGGTGGACATTACTTCCTTGATGATCGGGTGTCTCATTTGGTTGCTTGTTCTAGTGGTGCATCTCCCTTTGATGTTCACTGTCGTTTAGGTCATTTATCTTTGGCATCCTTGAAGAGGATTTATCCTCAATTCGGTCATGTATCATCTTTAGATTGTGATTCGTGTCAGTTTGCCAAACATCATCGTGTCCATTTGGTGTCTAGAGTCAATAAACGGGCTACATCCCCCTTTGAATTAGTTCATTCTGATGTTTGGGATCCTTGTCCTATAGAGTTTAAACCGGGTTTTAAGTATTTTGTTATCTTTGTAGATGATTTCTCTCGAACAACTTGACTGTATTTAATGAAATATCATTCTGAGTTATTTTCTCATTTTTGCAATTTCTGTGCTGAAATTAAAACCTAGTTTGCTGCATCCATTCAAACATTGCGTAGTGATAATGCCAAGGAATACTTCTCAATGCAATTTCAAAACTATATGCTTGAGCACGGCATTCTTCATCATTCGTCTTGTGCCGATACACTTGCTCAAAATGGTGTTGCTGAAAGAAAGAACCGACACTTATTAGAAGTTGCTCGGGCTCTCATGTTTCAAATGAATGTCCCTAAGCCGTTTTGGGCTGATGTTGTGTCTACTGCTTGTTTTTTTATCAATCGGATGCCTTCCTCTGTTCTTAATGGTGTTGCTCCTTACAACATATTGTTTCCTACTAGGCCCTTGTTTCCTATTGATCCAAAAAACTTTGGTTGTGTTTGTTTTGTTCGTGATGTTCGCCCTTCTGTCTCCAAACTTGATCCAAAGTCTCTCAAATGTGTCTTCCTTGGTTATTCTAGGGTTCAAAAGGGGTACCGTTGTTTCTCTCCTACTCTTCGTAGGTGTCTTGCGTATAGAGATGTCACTTTTCATGAGTCTACTGCGTTCTTTCCATCCTCTTCTTC
>JANTPZ010121186.1:0-19749 GCA_025593235.1 Vachellia pachyceras
TACACTTTATCAAGCATATGGCCATAGCACAAAAGTCACATTTCATACACAAATCATTCACTTTAATCATCATAAAAGTTCATGTAACATTCACAACTCATTTTCATAAACATAAAAGGAGATTAGTAGTCTTGCTACCTCAAGATCTTAACTTTTCCTTTTTCACTTTAAGGATCTCTTGAATAACCTTCCAAATGGGCTCTTGAAGGTCTCAACTTCCTAAAGATCATGTCATAATATCCACATGAATATCCAATCATCATAATGCAAGAAAACTTGTAAAAACGCAATAAAGCTCTTATTGCCCTTAAGACTTGATTTTTATGGTCCTTAATACTTCTCAAATCCCTTTCTTATTTTTACCCTACACAAAACTTCATTTTGAAGCCATTGGAAGCATTAGAATCATCAAAATCCTACTCCTTCTATTTCTTATAGATTTTTGAAAAAACAGAAAAAAGAAGGGTTTTGGATTTTTCAACTTTTACTCGTGAATGCTTGTGTATTCTTGCTTCCAAATCATGATTCAAGCATCAAAATACTCAAACACATTTTCCCTTTTCAAGACCTCACATGGACAACACCTCCCCATAAACTTATGGTTTCCAAACTCCCAACAACAACTCCCAACAACAACCAAAACAACCAACAACACTACAAAAAAAATTGCTTATTCCTGCGGATTTTGGTTAAAAATCCGCAGGAAACAATTTTCCTGCAGATTTTAATCCGCAGGTATACGGTTTGTAGAAATTTATTTTTCTACGGATTTCAAATCCGCAGATAAAATCCGCAGGAAAAAATCCGCAGGTAAAAATCCCCAGGAAAATCCGCAGGAAATTGGCATTTAAAGGTGTTTTTTAATAAATAAATATGGGTATTTTTTCTTTATAAAATTCAAAAAAGATCATTTTTTACCATGAAATAAATTTAAATGAATCGATATCATAACAAAAAATATGTATTTCATTAAGAATTCAATGGACAAAAATATACATATGAATTCATTGGACTAAAACATATATTTCGATGTGTTACTAGGGCAGTAAGGGTTGTCTCAACAGATATTCCAAATGTTTCTATGTTATTTATTTCATAGGCCGAGATTTGTCTGGCCAGCACAATTGTTCTCCCACAACATTCCAGCAACCCTTCTTCATCCATTGAAGCATCAAGCAATTGAAGAATCCTTTGGTCCAGCAGCACAGGAAGAGAAATCTCATGATGATCGGAAGCTCAGATGTGACTGCATTGAAGCCTCCTTTATTGAAGCCCTTCTTCATGCATTGAAGCAATTGAAGCCTCCTTTGGTCCAACAACTGCATAATATTTGACTCATTATTATGTTCTCACTAAAAATATAAAACCCCTACTAATTTGCAGCTTAATTTTTAGCGATGCAGTTTCACCTCCACTAATTTTCACATTAAGTGCCTATTCATATAAAATAAAGATTGGTGCAGCATTCAAGTGAAAAATAGATTTAAAAGATAAACTTACTCCTTGCCTTGGGAATCTCTTGTGAGTGGTGAGCATTATAATCCATCCAGCTTGAGTGCGCGCAGTAGAAGGAAAAATCAATCAGTGTACAACAAAGGCAAAATCAATCAATATATGATGGCCAAATACATGGACTTGTAAGTGAACTAGAATATCATAAGTATACAGATATAGATGGCATACAGAATGAAATTATAAAGCCCTCCCCAAGAGAACCGTATAGAGCTGTGCCAAGTAATTGAATTCATCAGCCTATTCTGCCAAGTTAAATCTTTTATTATCAAGGCAATAGCCAACAATCACTATGAAATCACACAGTAGAAAAAATACATATATAATCAAACATTCACATTGCACAAACAACCAAGAAGCACTTGAGCTCATTTCCAGCAGAATTAATACCAAAACAGAAAGGAAAAGAAAGATTAGAAGAACAGGATATTAATTTATCAAAAGTCCTTCAACATAATAGAAACTCAAATATTTTGGATATTAATTTATCAGGGTAATTCACACACTAGTTGTTATATCTCAAAAATTGAAAGAAAACTGATACTACATTTTGGATATTTTGGATATAAATTTATGCACTTAAAAGTTGCAAATGCTAAGTGCTGACATGCCATAAAACCTTTAATTTGCAAATGCTAAGTTGAAAATTTATCATACAACCTTTAATTTGCAAATGCTAAGTGCTAGTAATACATTTGGTTCATAAATGCAACACAACCCCAAAAACCTTCAAAGTATTTGGTTGGCATCTGAAGTGCAATAATTTACAAGTCATCTATTGCTGGAATCCTAATAGATCCCATGAACACTCCTAGGTCAACCAAAATGCTAAAAGCTTTTAAAGGATTTAGAGTTGTTTCTTATTAGAAACACGGTGAATAGTATGAAAGGCCCTCCTATCCAAATAACGGAAACTCAGAAGTCTAGTGAATTAACTTCAGATGAAAGTATTGTCTCAACATGTCTATCTGGAATTAAAGGAAGGACAGCATCATGAATATGAAAGAAGGGAGGTAAATAGATCGTATCAGGAATATGACAAAGGCGATCTGTTGATGAGGGAAAAGTTTTATGGGAACACAATCTTGCTTGCACGAATCAAAATAATGTATCCATTTCTACAACAACAAAATCAAATGGCAACATGACTCATAAATGGAGGGTGAACCGCTTTATGGGATAAAATATATCTTCTCAAAACTATACTGATGCAAGGGCAATTAAATTTTCCCTAGCTGATTCATCAATGCAGTAAGGAGCAGGACATTTTGGTAAGGGATGAAATTGGCATCAGTCAAGCAAAAAGCTCGCATAGTCACACATAGCAAACTTCTATTCAGTCCGAGAAGAATTAAAGGAATTAAATTATTCCCTGTTGTGGCCTTTCTTCTCCATGTAGTTTCCAGAAATCAAACGAGGGAATAAATTTAGTTTCCTTACAGTTCCTTTTTTTAATCAGAAATCAACGAGGAATCCAGATCTAGCCACTCAACAAAATCATGCAAGCACACTCAGTGAATCAGAACTTTAAATCCTCTCCCCCGAAACATCAAAAATGAAAGTTTATAACATATAGATGAACAAACTAAACAGGGAGAGACATAAGTAAGAAAATAAACATATCAGATACGCATCAAGTGAACAAAAACAAGCATATCAGCACCGTCTCGATCCAACAAAAACAAACTGATAAAAATACAAAAAATAACCAAAAGTCCAAAGAGATAGAGAAAGGGGAGGAGTGATTAACCTGAAGAGAAAGAGATAAATGATGATAATCAAACCCTAACTTAAGTCGTCTTGGGCAAACACAGAACTGAGGAAGACGAGAAATGAGATGGAGAGACAAACGAAGCAGCTCGACGGAAGACGTCAGCCGACGATTGGGCTCCGCCATGGCTTCGAAGACACAAGCCGACGAGAACCCATGACCACGAGCTGGCGAATGGAGGAGAGGCAAATTGAGTGGTGTGGGTGTCGTCGTGTCGAAGTGAGAGGCAAAGTGAGAGTGGTGTGGGCTTGGTAGGGACGCAAGGTATATTAGAAAAAACACATTCCTGCGGAAACAGATTCCGCAGGAATAATTATATATTTTTTCCAGGTATTTTTTCTTGCGGATTATAAATCCACAGAAATTTTATTTGCGGAATTAAAATTTGTAAGTAATTTTTTTTCAACTTTTTTGAAAAAGTAATTGTTTTCTGCGGATTTTAAATTCGCAGGTAATTTTTTTTAGTTTTTTTTGAAAAAGTAATTGTTTCCTGCGGATTTTAAATCCGAAGGTATTTTTTGCCTTTCTTTTTTTTTTGAAAAATTAACTTTTTCCTGCGGATTTAAATTCCGTAGGAAAATTACCTGCGGATTTTAAATCCGCAGAAAATTTACCTGCAGATTTTTTTCCGCAGGTATTTTTCCTGCGGATTTTAAATCCGTAGGAAAAATCCGCAGGTATATTGTAATTTTTTACTAGTGAGTCTTGATTGATTATTAAGTTGTGCAACATAATTTCCACACAAAAAAAACTTCTTGTACACGCAGATCGATTCACCAGAAACTTTTCCTTTGATCATGCGTGAAATTGATGGAGGTCACAACCATAGGTTAATTAAGAGCGTAGATTAGGGAGATAAGAGATATTTTCTACTTAGCTGGGGATATCAGAACTTTGATACAAGACTACCTTGTGAAGAACGCTCACAACCTGAGTGATGATGATATATATATGCAAATATATACCGATACACTCTTCTTCTTCTTCATGCGAAAACATATCTTCTGGTTACCACTTTTGCAGCTCTCAACTTTCCAATTTTGTGTTTGTCAGGATAAAAAATTGCTTGATATATCAAATTGAGTGTTGATTTTTCTTTTTGGTGAAAGAGTGCTGTTCAGTTACGTGTAAAGTATGATCACTGATCAGTTAATATTGCGCAGCAACCTGTCTATTGGATAGCAGCTCCTAAGTTTTGCACCCTTGTTAATTAGTAGAGTGGTAGATAAGTAGGAGAGAAAGAGAATGGAGATCAACCTAAATCTTTTTTTTTTTTTGCCAACGATCAACCTAAATCAATGGAATGGTCCATCCTGTTATGTATGGACGCAACTTTTATCCTTCTACTTTTTCAAATTGACCAAAGCGTCTCAGAATAAATTCCTATGTCTAAACTCAGACTCTTCAAAGCATGACGTGATTACATTTGGAAAACTAAAACACACATTGAACAGAAAAATCCTTAGTCACAAGTTTAAATAAATTGTGAAACAAATGAGCCCACCATATGAAAATGGAAGTGCTCTATTCACTCTCTGATCATCCATATAATGATACACTTGAATCTTGCTTTGACAGTACGTCAACTTTTGAATTGATCACTAACATTGGATCCGTTTGGTAAAGCGGTGGAGAAGTATTTTTACCATTTACGAAGTAAACGTGTGAAGGAGATTATCTCGTTTTGCTGAAAAACACTGTTGAACGTGCTATTGGAAGTGTTGAGAAGCTTTCCCAAACACCCCATTATTTCCATCGTCTGCCGCAAATAATAAAATTAACATCCAAATTATATTATATCAATAGTTGATAGTCATTAATTGTATGAAGATAACTTGAAGAGAAGCGGGAATGGAATCAACGAAAATTTTAATTTTAAAACTTCAAGATCAAGAAAATAGAAGCATGTTGGGCCTAATCCAGTTGGGCCAAGCCTAAGCCCATTTCTTTAGCACTAAGTAGTGTTTTTAGATCAGCTCAACAAGCTTAGCTTAGATTTGCATCTCTATTAATAGCGAGGTCCCATCATGAGGCCGGCCTGGAAAAGGGAAATCCTAGTGTTCATAATTACTTGTTAGTAATTAATCATGAGAGACCAGCACGGGTGATCGATCTAATAGAAGGCCGTTATTTTCTCCCAATGTATTTAACTAAGATTTAAATTCTTACCGTAAGAGGTGTCCACATTTAATATATGATAATACCTTGAATATGATTATCTATAATAAGATGATACATGTGTTTAACAACAAAAATTTATTTACAAGAGCTTAATACGGCTGTTAGAGTTTCAAAGCTTTCGTACTAGACAATGAGTTTATATTAGGTTTCAATTCACTTTATCTCCCATATTGATAATTACATATTGATAAGTTGCAATCAAATTGTATGTTCAATGCAAGTGATTAAAGATCATATTTTAAGGAAAGCAATACACTTTTGGACACTTAATACAATTATGTGAATATTTTCAAGATGAATTTACCTTTTAACCCTTGCTTGATGGTGATTAAAATGAATTTTTTTTCCGAGCGATTAAAATGAAAATTTTAAATCTTATATTTGATTAACCACCACTTTAATATCCATCAATATTTTGGATCATCCCCTTTTCTAATTTTTGGCATTTATTCCTTAGAAAGATATGTCACAGGTTGGTTTAAGCTTGGGGCCCGTTTAGTATGCAGAATTGATTTTAATGGATATGGAAATGGATGTAGATATGGAAATGTATTTAGAGTTTAAAAGTACGTTTGATATGTTTTGGAAATGAATGAAGATTTTTACGTAAAATGATCAAAATGCCCTTATAATTGAAATTGCTCCCTTAATCCTCCATTGCAAACCTCAAAGCCAGGCATCGACCACCCTGCTCATCCGGTGACCCCTACTCATCTGAGGTGTACACAGTGACCGATCATCCCTAGGCAGCAGCAAGCTCGGAGTTGCTGGGTCGCTCCATTGCAAATCTCACTCTTGCAAGCAAATCTCACTTTTGGTATTAACAGTGGGTAAACAAAAAACAAAAGAAATTCAAGCAGGTCGCCATCTTCGTTGCTGGAGGTCACCATCTTCATCTTCGTCGGTCGCAGTCTTTGTCTTCGTCGCTTGAGATCGCCGTCTTCATCTTCATCGGTCGCAGTCTTCGTCTTCGTTGGTCACAGTCTTCGTCTTCGTCGCTGAGGTCTCCGTCTTCGTCGTGGTCGAAGACGAAGCTGTAGCCAAAGGTATATCGAATGGTTGAGGACGAAGCCGTCGCCGGAGGTTGGAGGTGCTTGCTGGTGCCGTCTTCGTCTTTGTTCTTGTCTGCGTTTTCCTTCTTCGAGCTCGTCGCGTCTGAAAAAAATGGGAGGTTAAATCTGGAATTCCATGGAATTTTATCAATTCCATCCAGGATCATGTGGAATTCATTTCAACCTTTTTTGATTGAATTGAATTCCACATGGAATTCAATTCAGTCATACCAAACAATCATTTTGTATGAAATTTAATTCTAATTCCATTTCCATGCTTCCAATTTGGTCATACCAAACGTGCCCTCTGAGTTTCCTCCGGTAAAGTTTCAGCTTCGACACATTTTAATTAAAGTTTTTTTGTGAATACTATAGAATCCGGGTCTTTTGTTGTAATTTTCCCTATGATCACGGTCATCACCTCAGCGTCTGAATCTGCCACCAGAACCAGAAGCCAGTGACATCGTCCTCCCTTCGCACAGACACGCACACTCCACCTCGCTGAACTGCAAAACCTTGCAATGTGAATGAAAGCTTCTCAAAATCCAAAAACTGTGTATTCTTCGATTGATCATGGATTTACAGAAAAATCTGCAGTCGAGGTTTTCTTCTTCTTCTTCTTCTTCTTCTTCGAGTGCCAACATTCCGCCGCACCGAACCCAACTTCACCCTCGCATGATCTCACTCTATTCTTCTACCCCGCATCCGAACTTTCAACCAAATTCTAACAGGCAATCAACCAAATGGCTCGTCCTTGTCTCTTCTCTCTGCACCGTCCCCTTCTTGTTCTACCTATTCACCACCGCTCAAAAAATCCACACCTCTTCCAAATTCGCTGAGCCCAAGTCTACATTCTTCGGCCTTGTTATCAATGCGGGTTCCTCGTATTCCAAAATCAACGTCTTCCAGTTTCTCGGGGAGGGCCGGATTCCCTTCCTTGACGAGGCTGGGTCGAGCTCGATGAAGATTGGGGTTGGATTGATGGGTTTTGCAGGGGACCCCGGTGGGGCCGGAACCTTCATTGTGCAGTTAGTTGAGTTTGCTAAGCAGCAAGTCCCGAAGAAGGAGTGGGGAAGGACTAAGGTTCAGCTGATAGCCAGGCCGGAGTTGGGGAATTTGAGTGTTGAGGTGAGGGAGAAGATATTGGACTCGTGTAGACAGTCTCTGAGGTCGTCTGGGTTTTTGTTCAAGGATGAATGGGCACGTGTAATTCAAGGTATGTCGTTGTTGGTTCTTCTGTGATTTGAATCTGATGCCAGATATTGGTGTAATTTAGTGATGATTTGAAAGGAACCGCAGTAGTATTTCAGATCATGATATCAGGCATGTAGAAAGCTAGCTGTAGAATGATGATTCTGGTGCATTTTCAAAATGACTAACAGGCGCTAACAGTCTGTAGTTTCATCGATAAGCAAGGAAAAGAATACTAAAAAGTAGTGGTTATTCTGCTCGCGATGATGGACCAACTGAAAAAACAGCCGCACTCTGATTAGCCACTGGCTTCTAATCACAAGAGATGGATGGCAAGACACTGATCAGTGACTATTGCATTACCCACTCGTGTTCTTTGATGTTTGGGGTTTTCTTTCTACTGTGTGCATGGGGTAATGCAATTGTCTTATGCGTGGTGGTTGGCTACCAAGAAGATATATTTTAAGGATTCCTACTTTTTATAGTTTATTTTTGAAGTGTTTGTTTCATTGGTGCTCTATTTTACTTTGTCATTTGCGGACCTTTTAGATTCTTACGAATATATAATATAATCACGTTTTTTAGCTACCTGATTAAACCTCATGCACCATTACATCTATGAAAGAGAATGAAACAGAATAGATTCATCAGGTATAATTGATTAATTGGTTTTTATTCATGCGAACCATTTGTATAATTTTTAGTCCGTTGTCCTGCTAGGGAGAAGAATGTTCTAGATCAACCAATTTAAAAACAAAGCTGCCTCTGAGGCAAAGTCATTTGTTTGGGCATACTTCTAGAGAAAAGCACCACTGGAATTTTTCTGTATTCGAGTCACATTGTCACATCTTAATCAAATAAACTAAAAACAAAAGTTTTTGAGCTTAATTATTCATTTAACTCATATACAACAACAAAATTAGGAAAGAGCTTTAATCATGTTACCAAGAAGGATTTTTCAGTATCTCATCCAGCTCACTATTTGCATGCACTTACCCCTGCTTTGGAATTTGTTCTCAAGCCATGTTTTGCTAGATTCTGAGTTGTGTTGGTGTGTGTCTAAACCTTAAATTTCCCCTATCCTTACTATGTTTTATGTATGTTCGATGTTTTTCAAAGTGTCATGGCAGTGTCAATATTGGACGCATAACTTACCCGTTGGCTGGTGGTTTTGTAATCTAAAGCAACCACCTCTCTTGATATTAGCATCATGTGTAAGGATATGTTTGAATCAGTTACTTGTCTTCGTGTGTACTGTCCTGCAATGATGTTACAGTGAAATAGACATTTTGGTGTTATTGTAGTACATTGATTGTGTGTTTGGTCTTTGGAGATTTTTCTTATGGTTAGGTTCCAAGTGTTTGGAAAGTAAAAGGAAGGCTAAAATAAACTGTGGGAAGTTTTTGAGGTGTTATGACTTATGACATCTTTGGTTGGAGAGTAAGTGTTGAACTCTCTAGTTTTTAAGGATCTATCTTCGCATTCTGAGGAGTTGTGGTAAACGACGGTGTAAAGGCCCTTGGTTTAGCATTTGCCTCTTGATCTTTTTACAGGGTTAGCCTGGCTGATTGCAAAGATATTGGGCTGTTAGTTTTAGTCATTCCTTTATCATTGCGCTTCTTTGATTTTGATTTCTCTAAAGAGTTTCTTTAATTTCCACTTTTGCTACTCTGATCTTATTCAATGAAATTTTCTTTTTCATTTTCTTTTTGTCACTATTCTATTAGAAAAACCTCAAGTTTCTTTGAATACTGGTTTGAGAAACATTTAATTATTATTCTACATTTCATATAATTAGCTGTCAAAAATAGAAAAGAGTAGGCTATGCGAAATCCCCATCTACATGAATCTGTACCTAAAAATTCCAGTGGTCAGCAATGTGAATCTTCAAACTTAAGTTAATCTTATTAAGTGTTAATACGAAGGTCTACTTTTGGAGCCGGCATCCTTGGTTAAATTATTTACACCAGATTCTGCTCCTTTTCTCACATGTTTTATTCAACTCTTTAACTTTTGAAGAGCTAAAAGAGAAAATGGAAAAATGGCTTATTAAAGGGTTTATGCTCATGCAAATGTGGTAGAGGTAAAAAGAGGAGGAAAGGGAATAGAAACCTGATATTTATATCTGGCCATGTTGATTTTGAACATATTATAACAATGTAATTTATTAGTGTTTGAATTTTTTGTGTTGATTACTGTTGCCTTATGTGGGCTTGAACTTTTTTTTTTTTAATGTTAATGAGAAACTATATACTCATACAATAGGTGAAGAACGAGGTATCTCTTCTTGGGTTGCTGCAAATTATGCTCTTGGAAACTTGGGACGTGAGCCTCAAGAAACTGCTGGAATAGTTCAACTTGGCAGGGATTCTTTGCAGGTTTTCTTATTCACTAATTTACGGTTTAATTCATGTATACCTGAATCTAAATTTGGGCATTATTACTCATTTCTCCTTAAATGCTTGTATGACTAGATAATGGGCTTGTGCTTTGGGTGGAGTTTGAGATAAGTCACATTGTTCATGGTTTATGAATAGTGTTGTTTCCTACCAATTTTATATTGTCTGTAGATTTATCCAACATGCTTTACATCTGTTTGTAAAATGTGATAGGATATCAACTTGTTGGGATGATTTTGTTTCTTTGAAACAATGTCTGGGTTCATTTTGCTGGAATTTCTGCCCGGGTTCATTTTGTAGACTTATTGCCTCAGTACAGAGAGATGTAATTGGTTTAAAATATTCACAATTTTTTTGGTTTTCTTCCTTGTTTTGACTTCTATTTTTCAACTAATGCATGACAATTTTTTTGGGATGAAGTGTGGAGTATTGTTTGTTGGTTGACATGTTTGGTCATAGTGTTTTTAATTTGTATAAGAAGTTTGTTCTTCTAAAGATGCCAAATACATATATGAAGTACACTGGTATTTGTAGGTTACTTCGGCGTCCTTAAATTCAAAGTCAGTACACCCTTCCCAGACTATTAAATTGTCGGGAGTTACCTACAATCTCTACACTCAGAGTTGGCCCGAACTTGGCCAGGTATCTCCCTGCTCTTCATGGTTTATAAGATTATATTCCTGATCCGAAGCGCTGGATGATGCGTTCTATTTATTTGTTGTTTACTTGCTGTCAACTAATGTCCTAGAGAAATTAAAGTGTTGTATTTTCTTTATGTTCCCACATTAAGCATCCAAGAAACCAAGGTCACTGGGATGGCTAGAAACCTACTATTGGAAGGCTGAAAGAGCAATTGCATAATGGTCTGTCAAGTCAGGCTACCTGAGGCCACCACAGGAACCCACTTGAGTTATACCTCACATTTCCATCTTGATACAGTACGACATGATGCAGTGGCTATGACAAATTTTAATCATGAATTAAGAAAAAATGGATCAAAATGTATAAATATGATAAGATTATAGCTTAACAATAACAACAACAATAAAGCCTTATCCTACTAGGTGGGGTTGGTTACATATATTGCAAAATACCAATGTACTTTGTCAAAGAAAAGATCTTTGGACTGATTATTAATCAAAAGATTTCTCTCTATAATCTCGTTGAAAAGCATGAATTAAAATTGAAAAGAACAGAAAATAATTGGTACTAGTTTAACTGGTTGAACCATCGTTTTATTGGTTCTAGCTGGTTTGAGACCAATTTGACCGGTTCCCCCACATGTCCAGACTGGACATGTGACTAGTTCTTGTTCTGATCTGCCAGTCTGGTCTGATTCTCATGACAGTGGTTTTTGGAACAGTGAAAAGGTGTATACTAGAAAGCCATCACCACCAGTCCACCACCACCATCGTTATAAGTGTGTTTGCTTTTACATGCATTGTCTTCATCAATTGATATAAAATATTTATCCCCATTAAATCTTTAAGTTTAATGTTCTCTTTTAATTAACATTCTTGGACAGGACGTAGCATTGAAATCATTGGAGGAGTTGCTGAACCATAAGGAATCAAAATTTTGTAAGTAATGAGTTGGAAAACTACAATTGTAACTTTGTATAGTACTAACAAAGTTTATTTGTTAATTGTTTTTATAATTGCTATTATTATAATGGTATTAGAGTCTTGCAATATCAACTTGGATGCTGATGGCCCTTTGATATATCTGAACATTTTGATTAAGTGGTTTAAAGAAATTATGACCTCATTCTTGCTGAACATGCTTGATTAAGTGGTCTAAAGAAATTGAATGAGAAGATTTTACAGTAATGGGCACCAGCAAGGAAGTTTTTATATGGTCATTTGAAGAAGTATAACACTGACTAAAGTAGTAGTAGTAGTCACATTATCCTTTTTCAGATTAGTAGCAGTACTTTAATACCAAATTACCAATACATGTATTATAAAAGTTATAACAGGCTTGGGTTTTTTCTGTTTACAGAGAAATGTTGTGATTTAAAGTTCACCCAAGACTTTTTACTAGACCTAGTGAAAAGTGCCATTTGTGAACTTTCACTCTGAATCAAATGAAATAATCTGATAATCTCCATTCATTTACGTGCAGCTTCAAGATCTATCAGAAACAATATTGGTAACCCTTGCATTCCAAAAGGGTATTCTTTGGACTTTAAATCAAGTTATGTACATCGCCCAATTGTCCAAGCTGCTGGAAATTATTCTGCATGTAAATCTGAAACCGGGACGTTTTTGAAGAGAAGAGAAGGTTTCTTCATATTTTGATATTTTAATATGATCAGTATCTAGGCTATACTTTTGGATTAATTACAATCATTTATGCTGCTTTCAACTTGTTTTTTTATGATGTGATTCTTTGAGGCTTTGTCTATCGTGCTGGCTTTTATTGGATGTTTTTCTTATTTATTTATCATCCAAGGCTAACTGGCTCACTGATATAATCTTCTATTCAATAAATAGCCGTGTTTAATTCCATATGCATGCTTTCAATTTTTTTTAAAAAGTTATATGTATTTGTTTCCACTGATAGATATATATACCACTTAATGGCAAAAAAATAAGATCAACAAATTTCCTATGACAAGGTGATAGGGACTTTGTATGGGCAAAGTCCCACATCGGGTAGTATGGGCTGCTTGATGGGGTACTTAAACCCTTGACTCTCCCACCCTAACAGCTAGCTTTTGGGGTAGGGTTCTCCAAGCTGTTTGGGTGCCTATATCATTGGTATCAGAGCCGATGGTCGATGGGGGTCAGAGGGCTACCCACGGAGGGTTCTGACCGGCAGGAGGCTGAGTGAAGTGTCGTGGAGTGCAGCAGCCGAGACGTCGGCTTTCCGGGGAGGGTGTATTGATAGGGATTTTGTATGGGCAAAATCCCACATCGGGTAGTATGGGCTGCTTGATGGGGTACTTAAACCCTTGATTCTCCTATCCCAATAGCTAGTTTTTGGGGTAGGGTTCTCCAAGCTGTTTGGGTGCCTGTATCACAAGGCTACTATTCCCAGTAAGTCTGATTCTTCATTAATCATTACTATGTTGCTTTTGCGTTTTTGCCAACTGCAACCAGCTATGAAGTAACATGCACTTCGTGTTGCTTGTCAGCTGAGGCTTCAATCTTCATTTTCTTATTGTTCTGAACATTAGAAATTAGGAAAATCAATTTTTATCTAAGCAAATACAGGCATGATGCCTATGGTAGAGGAAAATCGCTTAAACCCATGATGTATTATTGTTTTACATTCAGTTCAACTTACTTTAGGACTGGTTGTACTTTATTCCCAGGGACGCTCCCTTAACTGTTAGTAAATGGGATTGGAGAGCTCTTCTGCTTGGGCAATGTTTTTTTCTTACTTTTGAGTTCAGAGAATATATCCTTTCTGCTGGCCCGG
Organism: Vachellia pachyceras; assembly: GCA_025593235.1. Taxonomy (NCBI): domain Eukaryota; kingdom Viridiplantae; phylum Streptophyta; class Magnoliopsida; order Fabales; family Fabaceae; genus Vachellia; species Vachellia pachyceras. The sequence goes on from JANTPZ010121186.1 coordinate 13,533, forward strand.
TAACCTTTTTCAGAGACGATAGTCACTTGTAATTGTTTCTCTTAATGCAGATAGATGCCAACACCCACCATGTAAAATTACCTCATCTTTTCTTGAGTTATCAGGCATGCAAATTTCTTCTGGAAATTTCTTTTACACCTCTGAGGTTTGTATTTGGTGACCTTTGTTTTTTTTTTACCATCAACTGTTCCATTTATTTGGATTTTAATAGCTCATATATAGGAGTTTTTTATTGGGGAGACCGAATTCTCCATTCTTGACCCCACAATTGCCAATGGATGAAGCTCTCAGAAAAATTTGAAAGCCTCTAAGCCTAATTACTATGAAGGGTCTCACCTGACCTATCATCACCATTTCTGGCTTGGTTGAATGCTTGAAGTTGCTCGATTGGAGGGTTTAATTATAACCCAAACCAACCCAACCTTAAAGATACTTATAAATCACCAATGACAACTGCTAAAATTTGGGGTGAAGTTCTGAGTGACTTGTGACTCTAGCTTCTGAAGCATATGAATGATACCCCTTTATGGAAAAATTAATTTTTTTAATTTTTAATTGAGAATATTAAATATCAAGAAACTATATGCCCACTCACGCACATTCATGGTAAGGTCACATGGTATGGAAGTCCCTTGGTCTTTGATATTTTACTGTATGGTTGAACCTTATGGTGTACTTGGATTGATCCAGTATCTTAAGGATGCATGTTAGCTTAAATTTCTCATAACATAAGGACCAACTCCATTACTCTGCTCTCCTCCTCTAGAAACTTCTAATGGGACCGTATTTCTAAGCACGTGTGAACATTATATGAGGTATTTGGAAATGGAGTGTTATATTTTGAGTTTGCCCCATGCTGAGCCTTGCATATATCCCTGTAATTGCTCTGGCTGAAAATTCAATATAACGTCTGAGTGGAAATGAGCTATGGCTAGAATCTTCTTTAGAGGTGCAAGGAATGCTGAAAGATGAAACGGAATATAAGAAATACTTGAATAACCTAAATGCATGCAGGTTAACTTATATTCAACAGCAATCTGCATTGGAAGCACGTCTTTTAATCCCTTTAGAGTTTAGACCCTCTTTTTTAACTGTGCTAAAACGATGCGTGTGGTAAATTAGTGACATCATTTTCACGTAATTCAATGTCCTTCAGTTTTTTGGGATGGTTCCTAGGGCATCTTTGTCTGAACTGGAAGCAGCTGGCCATCATTACTGTGGAGATCATTGGGATGCTCTTAAAAATCAACATGATATTGATGATCTGGATCTATCAAAATATTGCTTCTCTTCTGCATACATGGTGGCACTTATGCATGACGTTTTTGGGGTATCTATGGAAGAGAAAAGGTATGGCAACTATGTTCCCAGATAAGTTAGCAAAGCTGAAATCTGCGTTATATTTGTACGCGACATGCAGTTATAATTACCCCAATTACTTCGTCGCAAATTCTTAAGGTATAATTACTGAGAGAAGAAGTAATTAAACTTTGAAATTATGTACTGGCACTTCTTTTAAAAGGGTGGCCCAGTGCACATTGCTTCCAATATGTGGGGTTCGGAGAGTGATAGATGTGCACATCCTTAGCCTTGCAAGTGTAGAGTATTGGCACTTCTTTTATTTGTAGAAAATGAGAAGTTTCATATCTTATTGTGGATGGAGAATTTGAATTTTGAAAATTAAATGGTGATTGAAAATATTTGCAGGATTGGATTTGGAAATCGGCAGGGAACTGTTCACATTGACTGGACCCTTGGATCCTTCATTATGGAAACAATGGCAGAAGCCGTTGAATTGGAAGCTGTGGACACAGGGCTGATTGTTGGGAATGAATCAATGACATACTTCTCAATGTTTGCATTACTTTTTCTAATTCTACTGGCTGCATTCTTTGTACTGCAATGGAGGAAGCCACAATTAAAGACTGTATATGACCTCGAGAAGGGACACTACATTGTTACTCGTGTATCTAGGTAATATACTATCATCTGTACCTTGAATTGATTCTATTCATTTTTAACATGAATTTTTAAGCTCGTGTATTTCTTGATCAGCAATATTTGAAAGAGAAATTCTGAACTTTAAAGCAGCGGAACTGTTTCTATGCAAACTGCAGCTCCACTAACATCCACATTATTTTACAAACTGAAGCGGCAATTATCATGTAGGATACTCAATACAGTATTGCGGCTCATCTTTCCTTTTTTTTTTTTCTGTCTGTTAAATAAATTGTGACGTATCTTCTTAATTTCCTTTTTCTTTAGTTTACTTGAAGCTATAGTGAGAAAACAGGGGCCTGAGATAGCGCGCGTACTCATGCATATGTTATTGAATTGAGTCTGTTATTGGAAGGCTTAAAGAGTCCTGAATACGACAACTTGCGTAATTAATTCATATTGAATAAAGGTTTTTGTGCCATTTGAACACTTTTGTTGGGTTTTTCTTGTTAAGTTTTATGGGCATCTTTTTCTGCCAGAATTTTTTTTCCTGGGTATCTATTTTCATGGATTTTTCCAATTTCCAAGTCTACCCAAAGGGGTTTTGTCTAGTGTGGTGGATAAAAAAGAAATTATTTACTACATAAACTGAAAAGAAGAATGTAAAGAAAAAATCTTGATGAAGAATAAATTCGTACTCTAATTCTTGTTACAAAATAAATAACAGAGAAGGAGACGAAATGAAAAAATAAATACCAAATTTCACACTCTCAATGATGCCCAAAAAGTTTTGAAGTTCAACCTTAAAATAAGGTTTTGGCAAATGATATTGATATTGTGGATTTAATTGACCATTGAAGTTACTTTTCTTGTGTAATTTGCAGTCTATAAAGTAGGTATATAAGATGATTTTTATTGTGATTTACGTGAATATAATTTTGTAATCTATAGCAAACATGTCCTATGTCTACCTTTCTGCCTCATGGCTTTGACCCTTGCTCACAAAGAAATTCATCCTTATATTTGAGCTTATATTTTATATTTAAATTAAATATAAGCTAAACGAATCAAACCCCAAACACTCTTATTTTTATTTTTTTAATGGAAGGTCTAAGTTTACTTTATTGAATTAATATGAAGCACTCGGGAAAAAAAACCGTGCTTGTGAATCTAGTATTGAATTTTGTAATTTAAATAAAATGTTGTGAATTCTGACATGTTTGGGATGATGTTGAAAAAACATGTTAATGTAAACTAAGAAAAAATTTCTTGAATATATTTATCTTATAAATGATAAATCATATTTATTGCTAATCTAAACTGTCTTTCTTTTTTATTCAACGATACATGTAATCACTCGAGCAAACCAAGCTGTGGACACCCTCTGGTCCTCTTCTTATTTTTTTTTGAGTAAAAACTGGATATCATTAAAAAAGTTTGAACATTACAGAAGGATTCAGATATCCACAATATCTCCCTCCAACACCCCTTCCTGTGTATCAAAAGGGGTTGGTCATAATAACAAAAGTTCCCAACCAAACTGTGAGACATTTTCACTAATCTATCTGCTAGAAAGTTATTCTCCCTCATAGCATGCTGTAAAACAATATCCCAGTTCCGAGAGATTAATTGTCGAGCTCTTCTGCAATATTCTTGAAGGGATGATTACTAGTGCAGCCCTGAGAAACTAGGTTAATAGCCTCAATACAATCTGTGCTAACTATGACACGACTATAGCCACGATTCCAGTATATTTGTAAGCTATGAATAACTGTAATCACTTCTGCAATAGATGGGGGAACCGTGGTAAGCTTGCGGTTAAAGCCACTAATCCATCAATCATTCCTTGCTCGAATGACCCCACCGCAACCACTTCGCCTTGAGTTGAGCACCGAACCATCCACTTCAACTTAACAACATCTTGCCTTCTATTGAGGTCTACCTGTAGACTAACCCGTTGACCTGCATAAAATTGACATTTAGACGAAAGAGACTGATCCCCACAAGCCCGAAAGAAAGTAGAGAGGCCGTTATCGTGATTATCCTTATTATCTTCTCCAAATACTCTCTTGCATCTGTCAATCCAAATATCCCAACAGAGGTAGCCAAATAGAACTCTCCATCTCAGCTTTTGTGTAAATTCTTTGCCTACTTCCTTCTTGAGGTTCCACTGGATCCAATCTATTCTTTGAAGGGATGAGAACTCTTCCCATAAGGAAGGCTTGATCAGTGAAGACCATCTCTCTCGAGCATTAGTGCAGTCACGCAAAAGGTGCATAGGGTCTTCGTCTTCCCAGCAACCGAACGGACAACGCGCTGAATCATCAATGCCTCGCTTGAAGCGAAGTTGTGTTGTATGAGTCTTTCCATGCGTGAAGATCACATGAAAGCTTTAATTTTCTCTTTAACTTGCCATCTCCATAACTCCTTTTAGATGCCATCTCCCTGTTAATAAGTACCTGCAGAAATAAATTGGTAGGTAGAGCTAACAGAAGAACAACCATTAGATGAAGGTTTTCAGAAATACTTATCATCTCCTCTCTCCTCATGAGGGGGTACGTATTTATAATCTGATCAACAACGTGAGGATCAGATTATTCCAAACCCTCTTTGTTCAAAACCCTTTTCAGTTTTATTTATTTATTTAAGTCGAAAAAACACCTTTTTTTATTTTATTTTACAAGTGGAAAAAGCACTATACATTCTAGTATCATGTTCAGCCTTAAGCCCTAATTGGGTCTCTCACTTCCCTCGCGCTCACTCTTGAAGTTTCTGGCCCCTCAGCCTCTTCGTCTCTAACAATGTCAGCTATGCTGGTACGCTTTCTTTGCCTCTAAGCTTCTCTGCGTCTATATGCACTTGATAGGTGTTCTATCTGAATCCTTCTGTTTTGTTTGGAACGTGGAAATGAATAGCAACCCCAGATCATATTGCTGAAAGAAGGGACCGACACATCGCAAGGAAAGGCGCAGTTGGTGAGCAACATCAATGCGTGCACTGCAGTGGCTGATGTGGTGCGAACGACGCTCGGCCCGCGGGGGATGGACAAACTGATCCACGATGGTAAGGGAACTGTCACCATTTCCAACGATGGTGCCACTATCATGAAGCTCTTGGACATCGTTCATCCCGCTGCTAAGATCCTTGTCGACATCGCCAAGTCTCAGGACTCCGAGGTAATTCGGGGAACGATGTTTATATTGGTGTATTCTCTATATTCTTCCGGTTGTATTGTGCTTGGTGTGAAGAAGCTATCAGCTTTGAATTCCTAGGTTCCTAGGCAGTATAGTTGCTTCATACAGGGCTGTCCGTTCATCTTCAGACGGAATCTCGGTGTTGTTTGGCGAAAATAACATTACTCTTGTTGATTTTTTATGTGAAGAAAACTACCATACTGCTGTACTTTATAGTTTGCCCTTCTTGTCAGCTGCAGGAATTGTCGTAATATAATATTTTTTACGAATTTTCAGATCTAAGCATTGTCATTGGAAGAGGAAGAGATATGTTCTTATGCCATTGCTAATAAGAAATCAATTTGTAATTCTAAAGCTCCTTCAAAATTTGAATATTTTTACATGTGATAAAATGGTGTTCTAAGTAATTAACTTGAATGCCATAATGCACATTTAATGATGACACAACTTTGCTCCTAAAATTTGTATTATGAGCACGGATAATGCAGAACTGGAGACTATTTATTTTGCATTGTTGATTGGCGACCATTTTGTGGAATGTAATGTTTAGGTTCTCTTTGTTTGAGTTCAGTTTTCTCAAAGAATTTTTCTCAATTTATAGCTGGTTTTATTGTGTCAAAGATTCTGGGTGGACATAGGAGGATAGTATTATGTGGGTTTTTACTGTAATCTAGATTATGTATGGGCTAGGAGCATGGTAGTCGGAATCGCACGATACACGATTCGTATCGGATGATTCGATGCAAATATGAGGAGAAAAGATACGAATCGTAGGTTGAATCTTTTCTCCACAAGAATCGTTGCCGAATCGTGCGATGCAGGTTGGAATCGCAGGAATCACGCGACACCCGCGATTCTTGCGATTCAACGTGCGATGTGTTAGACCCAAGCGTGGTGTCGAATTGCGCATGGCTAACCGTTTCGTTGAACCTCGGCCTGATGTCGAACCTCTCCGCGTAGTTCTCCAAGTACTGTATGAACTGCTGCTTCGTCGGGTACGTCGGGAAATCGCTGGGAAAACCCATCAATGGAAGCTGGCAGAATTGCTTGGGCAAGTGAAGACGAAGGCGATCGTATGTTTTACG
>JANTPZ010121187.1:0-18427 GCA_025593235.1 Vachellia pachyceras
GAGGTAAAACCTAGGTTTTGAAAAGTGATTTATATTTGGGAAGTTATAGCTTTTACGGATTCCGAGGCAAAAAAGTAAGAAAGAGTGGGTAGGAAAGAGGAAAGTAAGAAAGAGAAAGAGAGAAAAAGTAAGAAAGAGAAAAGAGAAAAAAAGTAGTAAAAAGAGGGTGTGAAAGAGAAAACCTAAGTTTCAAACCTAGGTTTTGAAATTTAGGTTTCCAAACTGGGCTTCCAAACAAGCCCTAAATCACTTTTTAGGTTTTACCTCGGAATCTGTAAAAAGTTATTTTATAAAAGGCTAAAGTATACTTTTAATCCTTTATGTTTAGGTTAGGTTTCACTTTAGTCCTTTAAGTTTAAAAAAGTGCACTTTTAGTCCCTCAAACTTAACGCCGTTAGTCTCTTTTAACGAAAATTGCTGACTCATCAAATTCAATTGTTGACTGTGCAATAAAATGCTGACAAAGCATGCTCACATTTTAATTTTAATTTAATAATATAATAAATTTGATAATTTACATTTTGTAAAATAAAAAGATTTAAAATAAAAAACAACTAAAAAAACCCTAAACGTTACTGTTCAACTGAATTCCTTCAGCCTTCGATCCCTTCAGGCTTCAGCCGACAACACCGCTCCCTTCAGCCTTTGATCCCTTCAGGCAACGCGACCAACAACCCCGCTCCTTGCAGCCTTCGAACCGTTCAGCCGTCGACAGGTATATTTCTTATGCTATTCCCAGTAATTGTGAATTACGAACCTTAGGGATTATTTTTTCAGACTGTGCCTTGGCCTCCACACCTGTAATCATAAACACTTGCATCATAATTTTTTTTTCACATTCGTTTACGAATTAAGCAAGGCTAATATTGCCTTCTTACATTCCCATTGAATATTTAATAGATTCAATATTTAATAATGTGCAGTGCTGCATTATTTAAATTAGCTTTAGGCACATTTGCAGGAGTCCATGAATGTCAATACAGAAGAGCCTATGTAGTATGTTATCAAGAATTGCATAAAGCGGTAGAGCATATATAGTACCAGCATAATGCTTTTGATTAATAAACATACAGAGAGTGAAATGCACATACTTCCAGGCTTTCTTTTTTCTCGTTGTATCTCTTTATAGCTTTTTCCCTTGCTTGTGGGCCCGAGTTGGTTCCCATTGGCTAACACCTCTTATTGTACATTGTTCTAAACTTATTTGTTCGTGTTTCATATGTTCAGGTTTGCATCGAATATGGGGAATAGTTCTGATGAAGATAGTGCCTTGAATACTGATTTTAATGATAGTGAAGAAGAAGTGGATGAATATTTTCTTGGTGACATTGAAGAAGTCAATATAGAATGTTCAAATGAAGAGCATGAGAGGGTAGAATCAGACAGCCATGATGAGGAAGAAGTTGGAGATGAACATGGAGATAGAGATGGATGCATTAACAATAGGTTTCCATTGCATAAAAATATGAGTGAATACAAGTGGGAGCTTGGAACCCTTTACAATACCCGAGAGGATTTTAAAGAGGCCATAGTCTCTTATGCTGTGCATGCTGGTAAAGGGCTTAAGTTTGTTAAGAATGACAAGGAAAGGATTAGAGTAAGGTGCAAGGAGGGCTGTGATTGGAAGGCATATTGTGCAAAGTTAAAGGGAGAAGAGACATGGCAATTAAGGATGATAAATGACAAGCATACATGCAGCAGGGAGGTGAATAATAAATTGTTGAAATCCAAATGGCTAAGTAAGAGTATTCAAAAGACTGTGAAAGAAAATCCCAAATATAAATCAAAAGACATTATTGATAGATCAAAGAGAAAGTGGAATATGATGGTAGAGTCATACCTCAGAGCGTTCAAATTCAAAGTGAAAAGCAAAGCAAATTCATGGGCACATGATCCACTTAATTATGGAATTTTAATTCCAATACACAAGTGTGAAACCAATGAATTTAAACATAATGAATTCTCATTAAGCATGCAAATTAATATGTGATGAGAGGAAAAACGTTTTGCACCATATGCTATTAATAATTGATGATTGCAATACAATCCTCATCAAGTTCTCATTGGTGACCACCAGATTTTAATTCTCTGAAACATAATGCTTTGATTCCTCACACAAGTATTTAAACCAATTTAATGCCTTTATTCACGAACCAAAACCATTAAACTACGGTTAGGTAACGCCCTCTAATTAATGAATAGAATAGCAATCAGTATATATTCGTCACCACGTGAACACAGAAAATAACAACATACACCGAATTATTCATATCAGGTTTCTATAAACAGTTTGCTACCTTGTGATGGACATCAACCAAGCTTCCTCATTTGGAGATACCGCAAACATGATCCCACTATTATTATTGACTTCCTTTGAGATTGGTATAATTTATTTTCATCAAAATATATACATTTATAGACTTTGGTATGGTTCAAGATTCTGATGGTGTTCGTATATTAATTTTAATGTTGTTTTTAGAAGAGACAATGGCTTTCATACATTTTAAACCTTGAAATTAAACATCTAGTCACTACTAGTTAACACCCTGACATTAAACTTTGTTAGACTACCTTTATAACGACCTTTATAAAGAAAATCAAATATGAATTTCTATGTCAAATATGCAGTTTCACAAAGCTGACATGCAAATGCCATTAAACATAATGATTTCTTGTCAATTCACCTGGCAGATAATAAACTTCAATTTCATTGATAGATGATTATCTATCAATGCCAATGTTAATTTTAATGCCTTTGACATATTCACAATGTGGCTGAAAGTCTTAATCTGTATATCTTCAAAACCATTTCCTTTCAACCTTAACAAACCACTATCGCAATCATGTTTACTGAATCTGAAAACAGTACCTGGGATGAGCAGAACAAGATTATGTTTGAATGGCTATCACCCAAGAGGGGGTGAATTGGGTATTCCAAAAAAAATTCTTTTTCAAATCTCATTACATCAAAAATACTCAGATCAAAAGTTCATCAAAATAGAGTATGAAAACAGATAGTGTATGAGAAAATCAATATAAGTTAATAAGGATAAAAGAACGATAAGCACACAGCAATTTATCATTCTAAGTTCTAATTGAAAATGAACATTACATGAACATAAATCACAAGGCGCTAAAAAAAAGACTTCATATTCATAGAATTTCTTATTCTTATTCCAGCATCAATCCGCCATGAACTTTAAACCTGCTTCAAAATAAAAAAAGAAAATACATTAATTAAAATCGTCATAAAATTTTTAAAACATAATCATTAATGATCCATATTTCATTGGGAAAATGATAAAAAAAAGTTTCAAAATTACAAAATCCCAAATAAGTTTTTTAATCATTCTTGATAAGGTGTTAACCACTACTAATAAGCAAATCATAACTAATTTTATAGTTCATCCTTGATTTGGGATTTGCAATTTCCAAGTTCCTTTGTTATCCTTGTTTTCAATTGTTATATCCATACCTATCAATCTTATCTTGAGCAAGTGAGCTATCAAACCTTATTATGCTATTTATGTTATCAAAATATGCTATTTACTCCCTTTACTTTTTAAATATCTGTTTTGAAAAAGAAATTGAATCGAAAGATGGATTATATTAAAAAAACGAGGAAGTAAATTTTACAAGTGGTGTTTAGGACATCGCTTTTAAAAATTATTTTATCTACATGAATTAATGCATGTCATGATTAAATAGCCACTTCCCAAAAAAAAATCAGAAAGCAGAACCAAATGAAGCTAAAAGTGGATTTTCATACTTATGGGAAAGAGTTTTCATATTCTTGTTTCCTATTTTTCATGATCATTGTTATCATTGTATATCAAATAGGGATGAAGAAATTCAAAGTGAAGGAGTATGATAAAATTATTAAAAATAAGAAAAGGTTGAAATGCTTCATTCATGTTGTTTTCTAGCTTCGATGTTTATTTTCATTTATATCAAATAGGCGTAATGAAGAACCGGTGTAGAATAGATTTCTTTACGAATGATTTGCTATCTTAATTTAACATTAAAAATTAAATGAAGTTTGATTGATCTTGACAACAACCTACCATCCTCCTAGATCTAAATATTACTACCTTTTTTTCCAAAATACAGTTCCAGGTTCCAGCTCCCAAAAGATTGGTAACCATCCTATCATGAATGCTTATATTTTACAGGTTTTTTTACTTAAGACAAAATGATATGAAAACTAAAAAAAAGGTTTTAAGAAAGTAAGGTAAAGTAATGATCTTGACACTAATAAAAGAAAAAAAAAAAATAAGGCCAGGTAGTTTAGGATTATATAACTTCGTTACATTTGATTACGTTCAAATTGTCAAACCCTTTTTATTAAGGCAAAATACTTGCGTACTCCTACAGTTCCATATTATTCATGTTCTCTCAAATGAAAATGTTCCAATTTTTTTTTTTTGTAGTTCATACAAAATATCTATTGCAATGGGCTATCAAGAGGGATAAATAATAATAAAAAAATTATGAGATGTAATATTCACAACTAAATGATAATTGAAATATTTTCACTTGATAGACTGATAGAGCATGGATGATAACATGATACTCCGAATACATAATTGTAGTTTGACTTATTACAAACTATTTCATTGGGAAAATGACAAAAAAAGTTTCAAAATTACAAAATCCCAAATGATTTCTTAAAATGACGAATCAAGAAGTGTAATAAAATTACCTATATATGAATTGGTTAAACCAATTCAGTTTTAATGATAGCCGGCTTGGTCTCCAGTGTTTGTTCGGTTACTCCTGTTTGGGTTTGTAGGACCAGAAGGTGTTTCATTAGTTTGACTATAATCAGCATGCTTGGCAACATTGTCTCTGTTCCTGCTGCCTGAGCTTGGAGCTTGAGAATGAGAAGAACTCCCATTGAGTTCATGATAACCAGCACCGTTGGCAACATTATCGGCTCTGTTAGAATTCATTTTGCCTCAAACAACAAAATATTTTGGGATATAATGAACAAATCTTTTTGTTTCTTCCTCACACAATGATCCTATTGTGGGCTTTCTTGTCCTATATTTATAATAAGCAACATGGAAATGCGTGCGAATCGATGAAATTTTTTTTGTGAAAATGTATCCAATTTTCTTCCAGGTTTTTATCCAAATTTTCACAAGTTTTCATATATAAACATAATTTCATCCTTAATTAATTAAATTCGCTTACTCACAATGGTCAATGGTTAATGTATATGAATTGGTTAAACCAATTCAGTTTTGATGATAACCAGCTAAGTCTCCAGTGTTTGATTGGTTTCTCCTGTTTGGGTTTGTAAGACCAGAAGGTGTTTCATTAGTTTGACTATAATCAGCATGCTTGGCAACATTTTCTCTGTTGCTCCTGTGTATGAAACCCAGCATTGTCAGCGGCATTATTGGTTCTGTTAGAACTCATTTTGCCTCAAACAACAAAATACAGCTAACGCCAAATACTATGGGATCTAATGAACGAATCTATTTGTTTCTTCCTCACACAATGATCCTATTGTGGGCTTTGTTGCTCTATATTTATAACCAACTTAGAAACTGGTGCAGATCGATGAACATTTTTTTTTTGTGAAAATGTGTCCAAGTTTCATCCAAATTTTCTCAAGTTTTCATAAACATAATTTCATCCTTAATTAAATTTGCTTACTCACAATAGTCAAAGGTTAATGGAAAGTTAATGCAAATGAAAAGTCTTGTAAATTGGCTAGCTGGGTCTTCTTTAGACCTAGATGTTAATAGTTTTGTATTTTAAATAATTATCCAATCTTACTAGTTTTGGATGAATTGTTAGCCTAATTGTTTATTAGATTTTTTTCGTAAACTTTTAAATAAAAAGAAGGGTAGAAAGAAATAAAAATTACTCCAGAAAAAACAAATTCCAATTTTTAATTCATAAATGACTTAATTAATGTGGCATAGTCAAGTCAAATTTATGAAATGAATTGAATCATTAATCTTTTTATATTACAAGTTTTTTTAATTGTAGGGAAAATATATTGAGAAGCAGAATTTACAAGCCTATAAATCATACTTCTTTGTTTCTTTAAAATCTTATTTTCTTGGAAATTACGTACGCAAAGAATTACCATCTATCTTTAAAAATCTTGAAATTAAGTTGAAGTCCAATAAATTATGGGTTAGATTATTTTCAAATGTGAAAAGATATGTCTGCTCTTTTTTCCTTCACACCTTTCTCCCTTAGATTTCAATTCAAATAACCAGGGGTCAGAAGGTCATTTCACATATACAATTAATTTAACCCTGATCCCATAACTCAATTTCAAGATTTTCATGGACTTAATGATACTTTTTTCCTGTTCTTTAGGACTTGTACATAATTCCCATGTTGTTCTTTGCGTTCACTTATGAAAGCTCTTGTTCTATTTATAATCATGAACTTAATTAGAAGTGTGTTATATGGATGGGATCCTACATTATATTTTTTTTTTTGTAAAAAATGTGTACAAATCTCTCATTAGTTTCATCAAACTTTTCTCTGCAGGCTTAATTAACAAGTTTGCATGAGTCGCTTGGTCATCTTGTTGCGAAAATATTTCCAAATTTCTTGAAAGATTTTCTAAAGATTTTTCAAGACAAGATTTTTCACATGATCAAAAGCTTAACGAAAAGTTAGTGGAATGACTTGTACATTTCATTTATCTCCATACATCCCAATTTTTATTTCGCAATCTCTTTTTAACACCATATATATATGAAGAAAATTTATTTATTCACTAATGTTATTTTCGTCAAGTATTCATACATGAGAGAATTTCTCATGTAATTTCTCTCTAAAATTTGTTATGATAATTCCACAGCTTTTAACCTTGTTTTGTGACAAATATTTGAGAAAATGCATGAGAAAGGTATAGCACGTGATGGTAGGAATGAAGTATACGAAGGCATCTTTAGATTTACTTGTACTTTTCCCATCATAACATATCTTGCATTTTTTTTTTTTTTGAAATAACAAGGCAAGCAAAGCTTGATAGTTAGCTATTACACGGCAGCAAAATTAGGAGTATTAGTCCACATACACAAACACAAATCATGTAAATAAACTCTTAAATTCTGTGTGATCAACCTTATAATAATTCATTATATTTGTGATCAACCTTAAAATAACAAACAAAATTTTTAATTTCCCAATGAATTTGAAATTTTATAATTTTTGTAAATTCTATATGAATTTTACAAAATCCCACTAAAAGATGCTTGAATTACTCAAACATTAATTCAGGTTATTGAACTTAACAAAATCATATTGTCTGACACAATTAAGGATTTAGAAATGGGATTAAGTTACGTCTACACCCCTTAATAATTAAAAAATCAAAAAATAATATTATTTTTATTTTTGAAAAAACGACACTCTCATCAAGCACACAAAAGAAGTTTGTTTTAATATTTATGTTCTATTCCTTTGTTGCTATCAAAATCATTCTCTTGTTCGCCTTCACCATCTCTATTTCCCCAACCACAACCGCCCTAAAATTGATGATGCGCCATTGCTCATATTCTAGATTTTATTTTAGTTCTCCATCACAATTTGAACATTGGCACCAGTAGCTCTCAGGTTTCAAGGATATTTATGAAAAAACACAAGGGCTTAACGCATCAGTTTTACTACCAGAAAAATACCATTTAACGACGTAAAATCCCTCACTAAATGGCTATTTTCCTTCGTTAAAATGAGAGTCACTAATATTTTCCGTCGCTAAGTAAAAATTTTCTGATAGAAAATAGCCATTTAGCGATGGATTTTTCCATCGCTAAATGACATTTTTCTAGTAGTGTTTCTTTGAAGGACTATATATTTGGTCCACCGCCAAAGAGTAGAGAGATCTTTGAATATCAGTTCATAAATCTATTACTTTATTCAATTCTCCTATTTGGGCTTTTTCTCTTCATTCTGATATCCCTCATCCCCACTTCATGCTACCTTATTCTCACCAAATTTTCTCTCTTCCTAAGATGGTGAAGGCAAAGAAGAGAAGGATTTTGATGGAAGAAAATAGAAGATAATATAAATATTAAAGAATGTAACTTTGTGGGGTGAAGGCGTCATTTTTTTCAAAAATAATGTTCAGCTATAACTCCGTAAATCACCTATGTCTACATATTAATTAGGATAATGTTCTGCATATTGCTTGCTTCGAATCGTTAGTATAAATTTTTGATACGAGTCCCGTTAATTTATTCATTACTCCTACATACACTTAGGAAATGGAATCGAATGGAATCTAACGGTTCATGGGATAACCATGTTAAAGGAATTTAATCTATGTCGTAATTGGTTTGAATGTTTGCCAGTTGGATCTAGGCCATTATTTCTGTTGTCAGTCCAACAACTTATTATAAAATACATATTTATATTTCAATAATACTTTATCATTTAAAATATTTTTTCTTTACGAGGTTTTTTTAACAATATACAGACACTAACATTATCAAATATATATTTTTTTAAGTAGGGCAGCCATTCCTCTTGCCTTTCTATCATCTTCACGGTGAAAAATATTATATCTTAATTTCATCGAACAATGTTATTTCATTTAGAAGAAAATATGGCAATCATGGATAAACAGCCAAGTAGTTAATTAATTAACCTAGACGATATAACATAATCACAAGATCTTTTATTTGCTGTACTATATCATTGTAAATTTCTTATTGAAAATAAACACTACATGAATATAAATCATAAGGAACTATGAAAATACTTAATATTAATAGAATTTCATATTCTTTGTTCCAGCATGAGTCCCCCATCAACTTAAAACCTGCTTGAAAATAACAAAGAAAATAGATTAATTAAAATCGTCATAATTTTTTAAGAAAATCATTATCAATGATCTCCGTTTTTTCAATTCTTATATAAGTACCTATCAACCTTATCATGACCAATTGAGCATGCAAAGAAGTATGCATTTTACACACTATCAAACCCAGTTGTGCTATTTATGTTGTCAACATATGCTATTTACTACCTTTACTCTTTAAAGATCTGTTTTCATAAAAAAAAAAATTGAATAAAAAGTGTGTTTTATATTAAAGAAAGGAGAAAGCAAATTTCATAAATGGTGTTTATGAACATCCGCTTTAAAATTTAGTTTGTCTACATGGACGTCTGTCAAGATTAAACTGACACTTCCCAAAAAAAGATAAAAAAGCAGAACTAGATAAAGCTAAGAGTGGGTTTTCATACCTGTAGGAAAGAATTTTCATGTTGATGGTTCATATTTTTCATGTTCACTATTATCATTTTATATCAAATAGGGATGAGTAAATTCAAAGTGAAGAAATACGATAAAATTATCAAAAAAATAAGAAAATGTTGAAACGTTTCACTTTTATCTTACTTTCTAGTTTCCTTGTTCATTTACATTTATATCAAATAAGTTTAGCGAATAATCAGTGAAGAATAGATTTCTTTACACCAATTCAATAGTCAGTGTGAAAGGTCTTGAATCTTTTACACTAGCTATATCTGCACCAGTTTGAGAATCTTATTAGTGATGAAAAACATTTTATGCACTGGTAAAAATTTATCATAAAGAAGTATAACAAGATTACCTCACATATGAATGGATTAAACCAATTTACTTTTAACCCTGACCGGATGAGCTTCCACCAGCACCAGCATGATTGCCAGCACAATCTTGCCTGCCCCTTCTTGAGCCAGTAGCTATATGACTCTTTTCACCAGCACCAGCATGATTGCCAGCACAATCTTTCTTGCCCCTTCCTGAGCCAGGAGCTATAGGACTCTTTTCACCAGCACCAGCATGGGAACTAACACCTTTCTTGTTACTGGGTTGCTTATTAGAACTCATTTTGCCTCAAGCAACAAAATACAGCTAACACCAAATATTGGGGATCTAATGAAAAAATCTATTTGTTTCTTCCTCACACAATGGTCCCATTGTGGGATTGGTTCTTCTATATTTATAACCAACATATAAGTGTGTGCAAATTGATGAACATCTTTTGTGAAAATGTATCCAATGTTCTTCCAGGTTTCATCAAAATTTCCTCAAGTTTTCATGAACATAATTTCATCGTGAATTGAATAAATTTGCTTATTCACAATAGTCAAAGTTTAAGTTAGCTTATATTCACATGGTGAAATGTTTGTGAAATATTTCTGAAATTATCTTTTTATTTCCATGGCCGCGTGACACAGTATGGTTGTCTTGTAAGTACTGAATCATTAATATATATATATATATATATATCTCTAACACGTATGTCTATTCCCATGCTTGCGAACGTTTGACTATATGCACAGAAAATTAATTATTTATTAGCTATAAGAAAACTCATATTTTTATTGCATATTTTCTTATGAAAATTCTCACAACTTTTATCCTTCAAGGAGTACTTCATGAGACATTTTTGGAGAAAATATAATGGGAACCATCTTAGGATTTTTCTTGGGGGTTCATCGGGAAGGAAAAAAATTATATATCCATATTTTTTTTTTCAACTAATATTTGGATATATGAATGTTGGCTTGGTTTTTAATTAGATTTGTAATCCACATATTTAAATTTTTTTTATTGGATAGAATAAAAATCCACACCGATAAAAAAATTCGCCTTAATTTGAATCACGCTTCTTAACAAATTTGACGTGTTTTATAAAGAAATTGTAGTTTATTAACGAGTTTTTTAGCTGAATTTATCAATGAGTTGAGACTTACAGTCAAAGGTCTATGGAAGATGGCGTATATTTCTATTGCTTACGCCACTAAATATGTTATGTTATAAACAGGGTCTCGTTTTCCCTAGTATAAAATTAAAATTTTATATTTTAAATAATTTACGCGAAGAAAGCTATGATTTTATTATATTATTGAGTACATGCATAAAATTTTCAATATATTTTCGAAGAATTTTGGACACATTTTCATAAGAAGTTCGTTTAATTTGCATGCACTTCTAGATTCTCTATTTTGTTTTATTTTATTCTCTATATTAAAGTGATTAATTCTTCAAAATTTTCTGAAAATTTCAACGCAAGTGGAATGTGGCATAGTCAAGTCAAATTTATGAAATGAATCGAATCATGAATATGATTATATTACAAGGTTTTTTTAATGATAGGGGAAATATATTGACGAGCAGAATTTACAAGCCTATAAATCATACTGCTTTGTTTCTTTAAAATCTTTTTTTTCCTTGGAAATTACGTATGCAAAGAATTACCATCTATCTTTAAAAATCTTGAAATTAAGTTGAAGTCCATTAAACATGGATTAGATTATTTTCATATGTGAAAATATATGCCTCATCTTTTCTCCTTTAAATTTTAATTCAAATAACCAGGGGTCAAAAGGTCATTTCACACATACAATTAATTTGACCCTGGTCCCATATCTCAATTTCAAGATTTTCATGAACTTTTTCCTATTGTTTGGGACTCATACGTAACTCCTCCCGTTTTTCTTTGCTTTCACCTATGAAAGCTCTTGTTATATTTATAATCATGAACTTAATTAGAAGAGTATTATATGGAAGGGATCCTACATTACATACATACACACTACGTACGTACGTACGTACGTACATTGTGAAAAAAAGTGTACAAATTTCTCATTAGTTTCATCAACATTTTCTCGGCAGGTTTAATTAATAAGTTTGTGTGTTCGGTTGGTCATGAAAATATTTCCAAATTTCTTGAAAGATTTTCTAAAGAGTTTTCAAGACAAGATTTTTCACTTGATCAAAAGTTGAATGAAATGTTCGTGGAATGACTTAGACATTTCATTCATCTCCATACATCTCCATATATATGCAGAAAATTTATTTATTCACTTAAGTTATTTTCGTCAAGTATTCATACATGATAGAACTTCCCATGTAATTTCTCTCTAAGATTTATTGTGGTAATTCTCACGGCTTTTATTTTTATTTTTTTTTGTGTGAGAAATATGTGAGAAAATGCTTGAGAAAGATATGGCACGTAATGGTTGGAATGAAGTATACGAAGGCAACTTATTAAGATTTTCTTGTACTTTTACCAGGAATTTAAATGCTTAAAGTATGAATCCCATATATATCTTTCATTTTTTTTTGGGATAACAAGGCAAGCAAAGCTTGCTAGTTAGCCGGCAGCAAAATTAGGGGTATTAGTCCACAAACACAAATACAAATCATGATTAAGATGCTCCAATACCCCTTTTTTGCAATATAGTCAGCACAAACAAGTGCTTTCATATGGCAATGAATAATCTCCAAATCCCAATTTATGAGGATGAGCGACTATATATTGTTAACAACCTGATCAAGTGGGTGAGAAAACACACATCCCAAAACGATAAAATGAATAGCATCAAGAGAACCTGTATAAAGTTTGATTTTAAAATCTCCTTTAACTCGGCATAATAACAGGCTAGTCTGTATGGCATGCAACTCTACTTCAATAATAGTGCAAAGCCAATACTCTTTTGCAATCCCCTTGCCAATTGCCATATTCATCTCTCAAGAGGCCTCCACTTGCTGCATGGTTGTCTTGATTAACAGAGCCATCTACATCAACATGAATATATCCATCTGGTGGTAAGCTCCACCTATGTAGCGCCCATTTTCTGCACCTTCCATTAGCTGGTAGATGCACTTAGTTCTTAGCTCCTTATCTGGTACTTGGTATCTTATTCATTCATTCCAAGAGCCCAATACACGCAGAGAGACCACAAGATGCCGCTTGGCTTTATTCTCTTTTTTTTTTTTCCCGCCCGGTCTCTGGAGCTTCGCCCCAACTAATTTGGACTTAAACCGCGTCGCACACTTGGAAATGGTGGGTAAGTCTCCCTTTCATCCAAAAACACTACCTCATAGATCCACACCCATTCATTATTGGGCCGCCACTTGACATCCATTGATTTATTCCAGAGAGCATTTACCAAGTAAGCCCATCCACTCAGCCCAAATCATTTGAGCTAGGCCTCATTCATCCACAATACACAGCCCATTTATTTTCTAGGGATGGATACCACTCATTCATTTTGTGGAGATGCAGCCTGGGAGATTAATTGAAGAAGCCTCCGATCACAGCCGCCACCTCCTCCAAGAACGCGACGCACGACGCCACCCATTCATGCTTGAACCATTCACATGCAACCACGCCATCCACCCACCATCACGTTCTCATTCAATTAGCGGAGTTGGTTATTCAACCATGAGTAGATAAATTCGTTGTCCGATTGTAATGATGAAGTTAACTCGAATCTTTGAGTTTCTTTGAAGTTTAATTTCACTTCCAATCTCTATATCTGTTGATTGTAATTTTGTTAAAGTTTATGATTTATATATATATGGAAAATGATTATGATCAGTTGATGTAATCTGGTGGTACTTGTAGTAGATTGATACTTTGGATTATGATTAGACTATATCACTTTTGTTAGTAAATTGCTTTCTTTTATTCTCTTGAAATCAATTGATTTGCTAGGTTTCTAGGAATTTATTGAAGGTAAAGATGGATCTTTTATAAATCTAACATGAGCTAAAAACTAAGATATTTTTAATCGATTAATTAAGCCTAGGTTTCAATTAAATTAAAAAGTTAGGAATATTGATTAGTAAGGGTTTTTGGTAATCCTTAAGCTTAGTTAAAAGAAGATCTTACCATTAAAATTGGATAAGGAATGTTAGTGGATTCAGTCACTTAGGCCATCCATTTTATCTTATTTAAGTGCATTCATTTAGTTTAATTAGATAGTAAAATCACATTTGATAATTATTGGTAATTTGTCACTTACATTAAATTACTTAGGAATTAAATATATGCTCCACGTAAAGATCGACCAAGGTTAGTGCTACTTGGAACCTCCTCTTTGTAAATCTCAAATAATAACTCTTTAAACGAGTATTTATCAAGATAGATTAATATTCAAATAAATCAGTTAGAAAATCTACCCTGATTAATGAAGAATTCACAGTTATAACACATTGATAATATTATATCTAATGAGTAATATGCGAATGTATAACATAAAATCATCAAGTAAATAAAAACACCAAGCCTTGACTACATAAAATCACTGGTAAACATCAGAGTTCATAAAATGAGCCCTATTGATATACACTTCAATCAACACATAAATAACAAGGAGGCTTTATAGAGATATGCCAAGATATCTAAGCCTATGTAGTCCTCCTCGACGTACCAGCACCAAAACTATTTCCTGAAAAATAGTAAGAGCAATGGGGTGAGACAACGGTCTCCGTAACCAAATTCCAACTCATTGTACATACCGACTTGTGCTAAAGGTATCAAGTGGAACAGAATAAAATAGAGATGCACATAATATTATAAATAAGTCATTTAAAAGTCTTCTGTAACAAACCATCACTTCATTACTAAAATATAATCCATTTTGGTGCAGCCGTAGCCACCTAACAGTTATACTCACCTGAATGTAGCCATAGCCACCCACCGATATCTCAGTAACCAGATATGGCCCGTTTCGTTTGCATATGTAGCCACCTAATGGTTACCTCTTGCCAAGCAAAGATAACACTATCACAACTGAAATCCACGTGTTGAAAACCAACAATTTTTCACAATTAATCTACACAATTCAATATTACCACACTTTAGTTTAACAACTAATTCGGGTGGTAACAATAACAATTTAGGGATTTAAACACTTCTAGAATTTTTAATACCACATTAGGCCACTACTAAATATATGTACACATATATATTTTTAAAGCTGAAATTATATTCATTCTATAACTCAAAATACTCATAAAACAAAATCCTTAAAAATTTCTCAAATATCTCATTTTATTAAAAATCCTTATATTCGATGAACATCTTTTGTGAAAACGTATCCAATGTTCTTCCAGATTTCATCAAAATTTTCTCAAGTTTTCATGAACATAATTTCATATTAAATTAAATAAATTTGTTTATTCACAATAATCAAAGGTTAAGTTTGCTTATATTCCCATGGTCAAATGCTTGTGAAATATTTCTGAAATGATATTTTTATTTCCATGGCAGTGTGACATCAGTATAGTTGTCTTAAATTTCGCAAGTACTGAATCATTAATGTGTGTGTGTGTGTGTGTGTGTGAAAAGTGTGTCTATTCCCTTGATTGTGAACGTTTGACTATATGTGGAGAAAATTAATTATTTATTAGCTATAAGAAAACTCATATTTTTATTGCATATTTTGTTATGAAAATTCCCATAACTTTTACCCTGCAAAGGAGTACTTCATGAGACATTTTGAGAGAAAATATGATGGGGATCATGAGGTTTAAAAGCTTGTCATCTTAGGATTTTTCATATATCCATATTTATAATTAATTTAACCCAATTTCAAAATTTTCATGGATTTAATGGTACTTTTTCCTGTTCTTTGGGACTTGTACATAATTCCCCTACTTTTCTTTGCGTTCACTTATGAAAGCTCTTATCCTATTTATAATCATGAACTTAATTAGGAGTGTATTATATGGAAGGGATCCTACATTATATTTTTTTCTTGTGAAATATGTGTACAAATTTCTCATTAGTCTCATCAACATTTTCTCTGCAGGTTTTAATTAACAAGTTTGTATGTTCGGTTGGTCATCGTATTGCGAAAATAATTCCAAATTTCTTGAAAGATTTTCTGAAGAGTTTTCAAGACAAGAGTTTTCACATGATCAAAAGCTGAACGAAATTTTAGTAGAATGACTAAGGCATTTCATCCATCTCCATACATCCCAATTTTTACTTATTCACTTAAGTCATTTTCGTCAAGTATTCATCAAAGTTTTCTCAAGTTTTCATGAACATGATTTCATCGTGAATTAAATAAATTTGCTTATTCACAATAGTCAAAGGTCAAGTTTGCTTATATTCACAGGGTCAAATGTTTGTGAAATATTTCTGAAATGATCTTTTTATTTCCATGGCTGCGTGACACAGTATGGTTGTCTTAAACTTCTTAAGTAAAAGCTATAACTCATAAATATATATACATATATATATTTATTTAAAAAGTGTGTCTGAACGTTTGACTGCATATGCAGCAAGTTAATTATTTGGAATATTTTCATGAGACATCTTGCGAGAAAATATAATGGGAATTTTGAGGTAAAAGATCTTGTCTTTTTAGGATTTTTCTTGTGCTTCCCCAGCAAGGAAAACATTCATATATCCAACTTTCTTCAACAAATATTTGGATAGATAACTTTTGATTTCGATTTTAATTAGATTTAGAATCCATGTATTTAAATTTTTTTTGATTGTGTTGCAGGAAAGTCCAAACCAATAAGAATGAGATATCTTCAAAATGTTTGGGTATTATTGGAAGATGATGGTTGAGATTTAAAATAATTAGATTATATTAAGTATTTGAAATTTTAAAGGAAAGTTAAAAAAAATGCTTGAATCTGAATCCAAAACTGCACTTTTTAATAAATGTGACAAGTTTTATAAAGAAATTATAATTTATTATTGAATTGAAGTTACAGTCAACGGCCAATGGAATGTAGCTAATATTTTTATTACTTAAGCCACTAAACATGTTATGAAATTATGAGGGTGGTTTCCTCATATAAATTTAAAATTTAATATTTCAGATAATTTACGTACACTTTTGGTTAGAAGAAAGGTATTAATTAAAAGCGTCATATTTTTTAAAAAATATGATTATTAGTGATCTCCCTTTTATCAATTCTTATATCAACACCTATCAACCTTATCATGACCAGTTGAGCAGCATAGAAGTATGCATCTTACACACTATCAAACCTAATCGTGCTATTTATGTTATCGAAATATGCTGTTTGCTCCCTTTACTCTTTATAGATCTGTTTTGATAAAAAAAAAATTTAATCAAAAGTGTCTTTTATATTAAAGATGCGAGGAAGCAAATTTCATAAATGGTTTTTATGGACATCACCTTTAAAATTTATTTTATCTGCATGGATGTCTGTCAAGATTAAATAGACACGTCCCAAAAATATCAAAAAGCAGAAATAGATAAAGCTAAGACTGGGTTTTCATATCTGTGGGAAAGGATTTTCATGTCATTGTTTCCTATTTTTCATGTTTATTATTATCATTTTATATCAAATAGGAATGAGGAAATTCAAAGTGAAGAAGTACGATAAAATTATTTCTAATTTCCTCGTTCATTTCCATTTATATCAAATAAGCTTAACGAAGAACTAGTGTAGAATGGTTTTCTTTACACCAATTCAATAATCGGTGTAAAAAGTGTTGAACTTTTTACACTAGCTATATCTTCACCAGTTTGAGAATCGGTGTAAAAAAAAATCTTTTAATGATAACAAACTTTTTATGCACCAGTAAAAATTCAAAATTAAGAATTATAAAATTACCTGACATATGAATGAATTAAACCAATTTACTTTTGACCTTCACCGGCTAAGCTTCCAAGGTTTGGTTTATTACTCTTTGGGTTTGTAGTACGAAGATGTACTTTGAGTTTCACCGAAACCAGCAGTCTTGCCAGCATCATCTCTCTGGCTCTTTCTTGGACCTGGAGGTTGAGAAGATCTACTCTTTTCACCAGACTCATTTTGCCTCAAACAAAAAATACAGCTAACACCAAATATTTTGGGATCTAATGAATAAATCTATTTGTTTCTTCCGCACACAATGATCTTATTGTGGGCTTTGTTCTTCTATATTTATAACCAACTTATAAGCTCGTGCAAATCTATGAGCATCTTCTGTGAAACATGTATCCAATGTTCTTCCAGGTTTCATCAAAATTTCCTCAAGTTTTCACAAACATAATTTCATCATGAATTAAATAAAATTCACACCAATAACAATGAGATATCTTCAAAATGTTTGGGTATTATTGGTAGATGATGGTTGAGATTTAAAATAATTAGAATATATTAAGTATTTGAAATTTTAAAGGAACAGTTAAAAATTGCTTGAATTTGAATCAAAACTGCACTTTTAACAAATTTGACAAGTTTTATAAGGAAATTATAATTTATTATTGAAGTGAGAGTTACAGTCAAAGGCCTGTGCAATGTGGCTAATATTTTTGTTACTTAAGCCACTAAAAATGCTCAAGTTTTTGTCAAAATGAGTCCCATACCGTATTGACAGAAAAGTCTTTTCCACCATGTTTCCTCGTAAATGCCCTTTATGGCTTACCCACATAACCATTTAGTCTTCTTCTACCCATTGGAACAAGATGAAGCTATTGACGGCAGTGTCAAAACAGCTTTGCCATTTTCGTAATTTCTTCTTCCTCTTGCTTTTGCCCCTTTCTTCAACTTAACCACTCTTACCATTAAAAATATTAATGGTTAATGTTAATTTTAACTATCAATATTAGTTTTTTAACAAAATGGGGTGACACTGCTCTATTTTGAAACTTCCAATACAACATTATTCCTTATCGTAAACTCATGGGT
>JANTPZ010121188.1:0-14043 GCA_025593235.1 Vachellia pachyceras
ATCCTGGCCTAATATACTGAATTCCATTAGAGCTTCATGTTTAATCGCTTGGCCTAAAGAAATGGAAGGATGGGTGACCTTTTGGAAGGACCCAAATGTCATTGAAGGAAAAGGCAAAAATGGAAATTTAAAAAGGAAAAGGGCATTATGGTAAATAAGAGAAAGTATAAGGGCATTTTGGTCATTTGACCAAAGTCAAAAGTCAACCAGTAAAAGTTGACCAAAATATCAAAACACTTTATAGAGGCCTAAAAGATAGAGAAAAAGCCACTGATCAAAATGAGAGGCGACGATTTCTACTAAATCGACCTAGATTGATGTCTAGAGAATTTTAAAGGTCATTTAATTTTTGGCATTTTATTAAATAATTATCCAAAAATAATTATTTAAAGTGTCGGAAGGCCTCAAACATCTGATCTCAAAGCAAGAAAAAATAGATTGGAATTTCTTGTATTTATAAAATTGTTTCCCAAAATACGAGAAAGATGATTTCCCTGATCGGAAGGAAAAGACCCGGAGGAGCCCTGGATTTGGGTTTTTCTCTAGAAATTAATTAAAGATATTTCGGGAAGTAAATTGAGAAAATAAAAGGTGTGAGAATCTCAGTATTAATTTTAGGAATTTTTGGTGACCTTGGATCTAGTACGTATCGGTATGTTGTTTTATCAGTATTCGATAGCATAAAGTAACTTTATGGGAACTTAAAGTTTCCAAAAGTATTATTTTATCATCACTTTTTGTAGTACTCCTTACTTTACACTATTAGCTTCATATTATATCCTTATTGAACCACTTTTAGGCCTTAAATAGCTCAAATTGACCAAGGAAGTGGGATTACAAAATTTCACCCGAGTTACTATTCATTTGGTCAAATTTCCAGTTTTCTGGCTCAATTTTAAAAATTCATAACTAATTCTAGAAAAATATAAATTGAGTGGTTCCAATTTTTATATGAAACTTATAACCATATCTATAGGGGGAAAATACTCATTGGTTAAAAAACTTGCCCAATTAATACATTTTATTGCGTAAATTTGCACTGTTCACATGGTCATTTTCATTTTTCCAGATTTTTCTCTTAACTTTGGAAAATCATAACTTCTTGCACAAATGTCCAATTTTAGTGATCTTGGACTAATTTTAAAGCTCACCATATGAACTATTTATATGAAAAATTTCAGCTCAATTGGGCTTAGTTTACTATTTTTCATCACATCTCAAATTTAGGGATTTTGTAAGGATG
Source organism: Vachellia pachyceras (assembly GCA_025593235.1). NCBI lineage: Eukaryota > Viridiplantae > Streptophyta > Magnoliopsida > Fabales > Fabaceae > Vachellia > Vachellia pachyceras. Next base: position 1,244 of record JANTPZ010121188.1, read on the forward strand.
TTGGTCTCTTGTTTATGGAAACTTTACCATTTCCAAATTTTTCCCAATGCATGCTTAACTTGTCTAACTTATTTGCACATATCCATACATGCATTCACATATATTTACCTACTCATCATGTAGAGGGTTAGGATTACATCCACTACAAGAGCACTTAAGCATGAAATTCAACCATATTACATAAAGTAGCAACATATAACTTGGCAAAAAAATATAACATATTGCTTCCTTTAATCCTCATTCACCTTATTCTTACCCTTGCTTGTGCTTGCACCTAAAAAGGGTTAGTTGGGGAGAGTGAGATTTCTTTGAAATCCCAATAGCAAAACACACTAACACAAACACATATATGCATGACATCTCTTTTTAAATGAGTGTAGGATTAGGGTGATATAAAATGTGCAACTTTAAACAATGATATGCATATGGCCATAGCATTCAAAAACACATATTCATACACTCATCATCACAAATTTGCAACACTAAGTCATGCACAATTCATAAAACATTTTCACTACAATATTACTTTAGGTTGGGAGTTTTGCTACCTTTGATTTTTAACTTGTTCTTCGATTTGTATGCTCTCTTTCTCTTCCTTCCAAGATTGCTCTTTGATGGTTCAATTTCCTATACACAATATAATGGCATAAACATCAATTCCAAGTCATTACCAAGCCGTTAAAACCATGAAAACTTGACAAGTTTTTCCCTTGACATTTTAAAACCTTAGAGCTTCAAAACTTGCTTAAATGATTTCCAATGCTTCCCAAAACTTTTTCTCACTTCCACCCTACACAATTTTTCTTTCTAAAGCTAATTGAAGCATCAAAATCATTAAAATCAAACTCCTCCTATTAATTCCAGGTCTGGCTGAAAATCTATCTCATAAACGATAAATGTGATTTTCAAACTGTCTTCATATGTAATGACTTATTCTTGATTCTAAAACACTTCTCATGCATTATTTAACTCAAAAACACTTCTTCCTCATCAAATCACAAATTGCACAGCACCTCCCCTTATTCTTCATGATTCCAAAAATTCATACAAACAACAAATCAAAGCAATGTATACATCAATCAACTCCTTATCATGCAATGAGTGATTTGCAACCAATCTTTTCCTCTAAATCCCTCTCTTTCTCATTTTCACTCTTTAAGAACCTTAACTTTCAGAACCAAAAAGAGGGTTTTAATCAAGAATCTAATCCATTAGAAGTGTAGAGGAGGTTGCAAGGATTAAGAAGAGGTATAGGATCGGGTATAAGAAGCTTTTACCTTGGATTTCTTGTGAATTTTTCTTCTTGTTCTTGAGCTATGAAAGACGCCTCCTCTTCCCTCTCTTTGCTTCAATTTTTCATGAATAATGACTGAAGAAGATGAAGAAAATATGATTTAATTCATGTGGAAATTGGTTGGAAGGCTAGGATTTGATCTTACAAAAAGGTGTATGATCTAATGGTCTATATTCTCCCAACACATTAAACACTTAATCCCCCTCATTTTATGCAATAAAGGGCTGTAATTGGGGGTTAGAAATCTGGTTACATTAACCAAATGAGATTGCAATCCAGTTACTTGATTCGGTATAACTTATACTGATAAACTAACTTTGTTTTGATAAATTTTTCCACTTGTTTGGAGACATCTATATCTCTCTTTTAACATCCAAATATACCTAAAACAAGTGGCAAGATTCTTATTACAAAAAGACCCTTGGGAACTTTAAGTTTCCATAGGATTACTTTACGCTGTCGAAATACCGATAAACGGCCTACCAATAAATAACTGGATTTTAGACTATAAAAAATTTCTAGAATTTTCACTAATATTCTTATCCATTTTCTTTTTCTCAAATTGCTTCCTGGAATACCTTTAATTAATTTCTAAAGAAAACCCAATTTCCAGGGTTTTTCCGGGCATCTTCCTTTCGATCCAAAAAATCGCCTTTCTCGTATTCTGAGAAATAGCTTTATTAATTACTAGAAATTTCATATTATTTTTCCTTCACTTGAACACAGATGTTTGAGACCTCTAGGTACTTTAAATAATTATTTTTGGCTAATTATAAATGCAAAAAATTTACTGATCTTTTAAAATTCTCTAGAGAACAATCTAGGCCGAATTTGAAAAATCTAACATCTCTCATTTTAATCAGTAGATTTTTCTGTATCTTTTGGGCCTCTGCAAATTTTTATGATATCTTGGTCAACTTTGATTTTATATTTTGTTAAATGACCAAAATGCCCTTAGGCTTTTTCCTTATTTCCCAAAATACCCTTACTTTTCTTTCAAAATTCCATTCTTAATACCCTTTATGTCCTTAGCCTTTATATATAAATGACCTTCATATCCTTAACCTTTAGGTCTAATGACCTTCTTACCCTTGGCCTTTATGTCTAATAACCTTCTTGTCCTTGGCTTTTATGTCTAATGAATTTGATGCATTAAACTAAATTGACCGTGATCTTTCTGGTCCATTAACTCCTTCTTTTTCTGTACTACCTATCTCTTAGCCTTAACTCATCTCATAAATACCAGTTTAGCCTTTATGTAAATTAATAGTAAAAGTATGGATATCACACTTTTGCCACTTGTTTTAGATACATTTGAAGGTGAAAAGTTCCTATAATTAAGGTTAAACAAGTTGTAAAATTTATCAGAACAAAGTTACTTTATCATTGTAAGTTGTACTGGACTTGGACACTTGTCACCATGAGTTAAAATCTGATTTTTCTCATCATTATGGCAGCCCATTTGGATCATATTTTGGGCAGAAAAATCTGACTTGTGTTGGCCAACTTTGAGCCATTGGATCAATTCATTAAATCAAGACTTAATCCTAGCCATCCACTTGTTTTTACATGCAAATTTAATTGGCATTTCTCCTTCATTTCCTCACTCATTTGGCCAACATTCTCCAGCTGCAAAGAAGAGAAGAGGAGATGCCATTGTTGCCAAGGAACAAGAAGAAAAAGCTCAAAAAACTCCAAGGTAAGTTGGGTGTCACACAAAGCGCTGCTAGGGACCTAACACCCTGAGGGACCCCGGAGTGAGTGAAGGGGGAATGGAGACGCAGTAGGCAGGGTGCACTCAAAGTCCCACATCGGTTAGACCCGTCTAAAGTGAAGGCCATATATGTAGCCAGGGTGTGGCCTTTGACATCCGAGGCGCCTTTTGGGTAACTATGGGATCCCAAGAGGGCAAAACCTTGTACTCACAAGTGGCTAAACAAGGGTAATACCTCAGGATATTACATAATGGTATCAGAGCCAAGGATGGCTCTTTATGTTGGTGGGGAGAGTGTCACACCAAGCGCTGCTAGGGACCTAACACCCTGAGGGACCCCGGAGTGGGTGAAGGGGGAAGGGAGACACAGTAGGCAGGGTGTGCTCAAAGTCCCACATCGGTTAGACCCGTCCAAAGTGAAGGCCGTATATGTAGCCAGGGTGTGGCCTTTGACATCCAAGGCGCCTTTTGGGTAACTATGGGATCCCAAGAGGGCAAAACCCTGTACTCACAAGCGGCTAAACAGGGACAATACCTCAGGATGTTACATAATGGTATCAGAGCTGAGGACGGCTCTTTCCGTTGGTGGGGAGAGTGTCACACCAAGCGCTGCTAGGGACCTAACACCCTGAGGGACCCCGGAGTGGGTGAAGGGGGAAGGGAGACACAGTAGGCAGGGTGTGCTCAAAGTCCCACATCGGTTAGACCCGTCCAAAGTGAAGGCCGTATATGTAGCCAGGGTGTGGCCTTTGACATCCAAGGCGCCTTTTGGGTAACTATGGGATCCCAAGAGGGCAAAACCCTATACTCACAAGCGGCTAAACAGGGACAATACCTCAAGATGTTACATTGGGTCTCTTACAACCCTTAGTATATTTGTGATCCTTGGAGCTTCCTCTACCTTTCTATCGGTTTAGAATTTTGATTTTTGCTCTCTTTTACTTGATGGAAAGTTAGGGTTCTTGGGAGAGAAAATGAGAAAGAGAGAGATTTAACTCAAATAATTGGTACCAAACAACTCTATGCAAGTTAAAGAGTTGATTGGTGTATGTTTTGCAATGGTTTGATGCTTGTATGAATTTTGGGAAATCAAGAACCCTAGGGGAGGTGTTGTCCAATTATCTATTTGCAAGGGAAGTGATGTTTTAATGCCAAATGATCTTGGGAAAATGGTTTAAGATTATGTTGATGCATGTTTATGAAGCTAGAAGTTGAGGAATCAAACTTTCCCTTATGATTGAGATTTTCGTCCAGCTGCTGTGTACGTGGGGAAGGAGTTTGATTTTGATATTTTTAATGCTTCCATTGAGTTTAAAAGGAAAATTTGTGTAGGGTATAAATGAGAGTTTGATTTTGGAAGCATTAGAAACAATTTTAACAAAGTTAAGGGTTTAAGGACTCTTAAAGTTCAAGAGAATCGTAGAGAAGTTTTCAAGTGTTATAAGGCAAAGTTTATGGCTTGTTGTTAATGTCAAATGCATTGTATTATGTGTTGGAAGTTGAATAGCCAAGAGCAAAGTTCCAAAGTGCAAGAAGGAAACCATTAAAGATTAAGGGAGATTAAGTCAATAAGGTAGCAAATTCTCTAACTTTTACATTTACATTGTTATTAATGTTGTTTGTGTAATTGCCATGCTAATGCTATGTTGAGTGAAGTATGAGCATGTCAATTCTTGCTTGATGTTTGATGATGATGATATATGCCATGTCAAAGTATGAGATTAAAGATGTAAGGTTAGTATGCATGCTTAAGTTCATGGCTTTTATCTATTCCACAACAATGATTATGCAAGTTAATGTGTTAGTTAATTAGATATATTGCTATTGCGATTCCATGAGTCTCACTCTCACATAACAAAACCTTTTTAGGGCCAAGTTGAAGAGAAAAAGGTAAAGAGATCAAAGGTATGCTTCAAGTTTAAGAGAAATTTTGTATAAGTTGATTATGTGCACTTTTGGATTATTGTAACCTAAATTCCTACACTATGAAGCATGGTTATTTGCTTTGTAGATAGACCAAGCATGCTATATGATTATGCAATTTAATGAGATGTATAAAGGAGAATAGTTAAAGCATGCAAAAGAACCTAAAAAGATTCCAAAGCCCTTATCAAAGAGCAAAGTTGAGATGACAGTGAAATATAGTAAATGAATTCCAATTGATAAAAAGTAATGGCTTCCCAAAGTTGAAGGAAAAACCTAGAAAATTGAAAAATGACTAATGAACAATGTTTATTCACACAATAAACTGTATAAACTGGTCACGAAATTAGGCAAGGAGATATTTTTCCCTGTAGAGGACTTCATAAGCTTTATTTAGAGACTTGAACCACTCAATTTCAAATTTTTTAGAATTAGTTATGAATTTTCAAAGTTGGCCAAAAATATGAAATTATCAAGTGAACAGTAGCCGTGAACAGTACTTTTGTAAAAGTTTTAAATTTCACTTGGTTAGCTAATTTGAAGCATTGAATAGCCATAAAGTGATTCATAATTGGTCTCTAACATAAAGTAAAGTGAGTTAAGGAAGGTGTTACAAAAAATATGCTGGAAATGGAAGGGAAGAGGTGCTTTAATGTTAAGTTAAATTGATTCAATGGTGGAGATCAAAACTTGCATTTAACTTGTGATCCAACGGTTGATGTTTTGACATCACAAAACTCTTTTTTGTGCCCATTTTGGCTGACATTAATGGTCTGAAATTGATAAGAAAAACTGTCCCCATGTGCTAAATTAAAATGGTGACAAGTGTCCCTTAATCCTGTACAACTTGGATTGATAAAGTAATTTTATTCTGATAAATTCTATCACTTGTTTGGGATATTTTAATTCTCTTTTTGGTCCTCCAATATGGTCTTTACAAGTGGCATAACACATTTATGGCAATTTTGCTTTTGGAAACTTTATATTTTCATAAAATTACTTTATGCTTTTGAAAACGCGTTTAGGTGATTTTCTGATTGTTAACCTAATTTGATGTCACTAAAAATTCCTAAAATTCTTCCTGATACTCTCACACTTTTTCTTTCCTCAAATGGCTTCCCAAAATGTCTTTAATTAACTTTTGAAGAAAACCCTAATTCAGGGATTTTCTGAGCACTTTCTCCGATCAAGGAAAGTGTTTCTCTCTTTCTCTTGGAAACAACTTTATAAAATACTAGAATTTTCAATCTATTTTTTCTTGCTTTGAGATCATACATGTAAGGCCTCTAGTTATTTTAAATAATTATTTATTTAAATAGCGAAAAATTAAATTACCAATAAAATTCTCTCAACAGATACATAGGTCATTTTAACCTAAACTAAGCCTCACCTACTGATCAATGAATTTTTCTCTACATTTCTGGGCTAAGGGTCATTTTCTGATATTTTGGTTATCTTTTCCAAAATGACAATCATGTCCCTTACTTTTCCAAAAATTACCATTATGTCCTTGTCTTTTCAAAAATGACCATTATGTCCCTATCTTTTCATATATTTTCTTCATTAGCAAAATGACAACTCGCATTTCATCTCTTTTTACTTTTTGAACCCTTTACTGATCTGCAGCTCTTCATTTAGCCTTCCTTTCCGGTCACTAAAATTTGGGATATTACATCAAGTCTCATTCTTTATTGGCACTTGGGTCCCTTGACTTTTCTATTTGACTCTTTTGCCCTTTGCTTTTTCTAAAATGACCTTATCTTATCTTAAGCTACCTGTTTAGCCTTTATATCCAGTTACGGAAAACCTAGATATTACATAATTGCTTTCACTTTTGAAAGTAATGCTACCGAAAGAGAATGAGGTTCCAAGCAAGACATGATGCAAAGCAAGTGTTGGATCTATTAGTTTGAGTTATGATAAGATACGTGCTTACCAAAACAATTGTATAAAATTAAGAAAGAATATAAATCATTAACTGAGTGTCTCAAGTGTCATGCTCACACTACCTTGAGAGAAGGAAGAGTCCAAAGAAGGTGCTATGGTATTTTCCAATGTACCTAGGTATAAATGCTTGTATAGCAATACAGAATATGCAAAAAATATAAAACGGCATGCAGATGAAAGGATTAAAGATGACATACTTCAGCATCTTATTGTTTCTATAGAATGGAATAAGCTTGATTTTGAGTACCTTGAATTTAGGGAAGAAGTTGGGAACGTTGGACTAGCAATGGTTATTAATTGGATCCATATGGGATTGAAAGCAGCGCAGTACCCAAAATATATGTCCAATTTTTTCTGTTTATTCATAACCTCCCTCCATGGCTCTCCATGAAGCGGAAGTATATAATGTTATCCATGCATATATGGCATTTTTCTTAGAAATAGTATTCTTGCTTATTTTGATGATCCTCAATACAGAAAAAAGAGCTTAGGAATTATAAAGATAGGGCTATAGGAGCTGATTCCATTTTCAAAAAAGACGATTTAATTGAGTATAAAGGAGTCAAAGAATTAAAGCCAAAATACCAAATGAAAACATATCGATTTTCTTAATCAAACACACAAATATCAACCTTAGTGTAATACCTTTTCAACAATGGAGGTAGAAAATATTGGATCACCTATCCTCTCTAGATCAAAACTCAAAATAATATTAGAAAATGTCAAATAAAGATGAAAAATAAATCTTAATTAAGGGAACTATAGAAAATGACATAACATAACATGAGTGACAAATTCCAAGGTGGTTATCAATCCACCACCACCACCGCCATCTCATTCAAATATATTTCACAAGATATAATGTAATTATTCCTAGGCACATATAAATTATATGGATAGTAACAAGTTAAACAAAGAATTAGATCTCTGGTTACCAATCATATCGAGTCACATATGAGAGCTCACTCATCATAATCTAGTTTGTGAAGGTCTTCCTGATGGATTTAACCAAAACTATGCTCAGACATCACAACTATAACATAATGTGTCTATAATTATTATTGTTCGAAGCACTCGAATGTGTTTTCTATTTACTTCTTTTGCTTTTTTTTTGCCAGATGTTTTTTATTTACTTCATTCTAGGTCAATTGCACCTTACAAGTTTTGCCTAGAAAGCATCTTTATTAAATTTTTAAATGTTTTTTCAATTTATAAAATTTAAATGAAAAATTAAAATGCAATATTTAATGGTAGAGCTGCCATTTAGATTCATTAAGTTTGAATAAAGTTAATGAAAAAAATGGCATTAAGAATTGAAAATACATTATTACATGGTCATAAAAAAAAAGAAAATCCAAATTTATGTTAGGAAATTTATATACTTTAATCAATATAAAAAAGACTGCACATTTCATTCATTTTCTCAATAAATTATTTTTTGTAAGAACACACCACTCCCCTCCAAATGCGATTATTTTTTCCCCTTTTCAATCAAAAATAAAATACTAATGCAATTGTTAGCACATAAAAGAGTGTGACGTAGATAGAGAATGAGAAATGCACAAATATAAGAGAATATACTATGATTTATTTAAAAAAATCAAATGGAATAAAAACACCAAGTAAAAAAATAAAATGGAGTAGTAGTACGTAGTAGTAGTATCATCATTTTTATATAATCTCCATATGAGCCTAATGGGCACGCGAGGCTATGAATTCAAGCCCTTAAAGGGTAAAACAAGCCCATCAATTATGAAAAAAGAGAAATCTGAGGCAACACAGTAAATAAATAAACTAATTAAAGGCAAGGGAAGAGAGAGTAGTCCTATGAAAAATAGTGATATGAATTCAAAAAGTCTTACCCAAGGTCTTCAACTAATTTCCTTAACTCCACATAACTACAAGCATGCCTAATCATTTAAGTTGAATAGTAACCCATAAAAACCTTTTAGTTGCTTTCCAAGTAACAATCAATCTTCCCTCTATTTCTAATATTGGTTCTTGAATCATTATATATGATCACATCATAATTAGGATGCATAGTTATAGTTTTCAATAAAGGGGTTTCCCGTCCAAGAAATAACAACATTTCAACCAATATTTATGAGTCAAAACTTTGAGAAAAAATAATATTGAAGGCACTCCAAACCACGTGAAATTTTATATATCCCACATTCAACATGTGAGAAAATTACTATATCATCCCATTACCATTTATACGAACGATTTCTTCCGTTCCCTTCATAGAAATTTGTACATTGCTTCATATAAAAGTCTATCGGGTTTAGAATGATAACTTAAACCGAAGCCTTTTGCCATGAAAATTTAGACATAAGATCCTATCATCTAATGTTTCTAATGGAAATGATTTCTTAGTCCAACAATGTTTGGCCCGCTCATGACGAAAATGCCCAAAATATTGGCAATAATCTGCTCAAAAATATAAAAAAAATATCCGAACTTACAATTCAACCACAAGTTTCGACAAATATTTTTGGGTTACCCCTAGTAAGAAATTGAAAGCTTCAAGCAAAGATTAACTCCAAATTTCAAAATCCCTCTTTTAAAGCTTAGGGTTTGAGCTAATAATCAAAATCTTAGCATTTTTACTAATTGAATTCATTTTAATTAGAACCATAACGAGCTTCATTATCATACATGATAAACAAGCTTCGTTTTAGAGGAAAAAAGTGACACAAGTTTGTACATGACCCATCTATCGTAGTTAAATGGGGTCCACCTAATTCATGCTTTAAATTTTTTTCATAAAATTATTCCGTATCCAGATCTTCATTTTTAGACAAGATCGACTTAATCCATTTGACAAAGATTAATTCAATAAAAAGCATTATTCCAAAACTTAATCCATTTGTCTAAAAGAAAGCGATTGTAGACACCTTTTTAGAGAGAGAGAGAGAGTAATATAATTGTGTACGTACGATTTTTATATTTCAGAACTTAAATGCTTGAGAATTGTTGGTTGAAAAAATAATTTAGTCCCTGAATTTCACTTTATATTTTATTTTTAATTATATTATATTCTTATTTGATGATTAATTTTGATAGCCACTTAGTTGTTTCCCTTCTGAGGTTATCAAGTAAACATGCTTAATATAAAAGTTCTATCTAACGCATTGATAAAATGAAATAATTAGTTAATTCAGTGAGAGATGAACAAAATAACAAAATTAATGAACAGTGATGGAACTTGAAACAACATTAAAAGATCGAATAGGAACCAAATAAAATTAAGAAATGAAATTAAACTTACGATAAAACTAATTGACTAAACAAAATTATAACAATTTTAGTAGACAAAATTTAAATTTAAAAACCATATTAATGTACAAAATTAAAAGTAAATAAAATTAACAGACAAAAGTGAAATATGAAGTGCAAAAACTAAAATAATGTTGATTTTAACTTACAAACGAATTTAGTAATTTGATTTGAATAAAATTTTTAAGAAAATATTAATTTAGGCCTATTTAAAACTAGACATACTTTCCTATATATAGTATGGAATTTGAAGTTTTGAAGGGAATTACATTATTAGTTTCTTATGACTTGTGATAGATTTTTTGTATCTTAATTAAAATTTTACTATTCTTAGAGTGGCAAGAGTACTAATATAATTTTACTATTCTTAGAGTGGCAAGAGTACTAATATAATTTTACTATTCTTAGAGTGGCAAGAGTACTAATATTTGAGAAATACTTACATACCGTCGAAGTGTCACATCATTCATACTTTGTCTAATAAAATGTTCCAAGCATCTTATATTGTAAGTCACATATCCCATAAATTTCTCCTAACGATTTCTTTTTTTCAATAATAAATATCTATTATAATGGGTTATGGAAAAAGAGAAATAATTATGAGAAGTTTATAGGATATAAAATCCATAATAGAAGATACTTAAAATATTTTTATTGGGTAGAGCATGGATGACATGACATTCCAAGAGTATGTAAGTATTTCTTCTAATATTTTATTCATTTCCACTCTATTAAAAAAGATATTTTGTTTGATATTGTGATGATACCCATCAGTGTGTTAGATTTTGAATATTCATTGCTCATTTATGTTTATTTGAGAAAAATTGGAGAACCACATGAATGTTTCCAAATCTAAATTAATTTTTTGTTCCCCACGTTGACTTACCTTCCCTTTAGAGTGTTATTTCATTTATGCTCTACCCAATGAAAATATTTCAACTGTCCTTTATTATTGTTGATCCTATATCTCATAAATTTCTTCCAACATGGAAAAAGAAAAATAATTAGGAGAAATTTATGGGATATGAGATCCATAATAGATTATACCTGAAACATTTTCATTAAACATAGTATGAATGACATTGCACTCCGAGAATATATAAGTATTTCTTGTAAAAATCCCTCAAATTTGTGAATTCCAAATCAGAATCCCAAAATGACTTTACCATTATGAAGTCCTTAGGGATTAGTCCGAAATTAAAGTTATATGCTTTAATTTGAAATTTGAAATGAAATGGTAACAATAATTTAAGAAGTAACAACTTCTATTTATCAAATAAAAATAACAACTACACTACTACAAAATGGACTTTTTACGCCCTATTTTTAACCCAATTAATGCCATTTCTAAGGGGGCGTATATGTGAGGGGAGTAGAAAGTTAGGGCCTACAACGCCCTATATCATGTAAGGCGTCGTAGGCTAGACCTAAAGCGCCTTATATTTGAAGATAGGGCACCGTAGGATAGACCTACGGCGCCCTATATTGTGATATAGGGCGCCATAGGGTACACTTTACGGCGCCCTATATCGCCATATAGGGCGCCGTACGGTGTACCCTACGGCGCCCTATACCGCAATATAGGGCGCCGTATGTATATTTTTTTAAAAAAAACGTTCTATTCAATTTTATTTAACCCCTTTACTACATTTGATTCAGTTTGTAGTAGGTAATTCCATTTTGTGCACCAGATCAAGTCCAGACATGCATAATAAACACATCAAATTCAATATGAGGGTTGGATTTTTCAAACTTACCAAGTATTATGCTACATATTCACAAATCAGTTAATTCATTTGACATCATTTCATGGGCGCTTGCAGAAACTGAACCAAAGCAAAAGGAGAAGAGAAGAGGTAAAGGACTTACGAGGAGCTACCCAACCAGATCCGTATGTTGAGTCGACAATGGTAAAGAACGAGATGGTAGCTGCAAGCAAGTTTAGGTGCCAAAGCTTGACGGCCAACAATTCCAGATCACACTTCGAGATAGAGAAGACATGCAAGCAAGTTTAAAAGAAGAGACATGCATGTACAGTGAAATAGTGAAATGGGGAAGAATCTAACCTGCAAGCCAACTCGAGAACTAGAGCAGAAGAAGACAACCGGTGACAGACACGAGAGAGACGACGGAACTAGAAAGGTGATAGACCTCGCAGTGAGAGAGGCGTAAAGCGAGGTTGGGCAGAGCACGGGAGAAGTGAGAAGCCGGGAAGGGAGTAGGTGGTCTGCTTTAATATGCATGGGGAAGTGGTGGTCTGCTATGATATGCATGTCCCGTCACGTCAGTCTTGCGCCCTATATTTAGTAAGGGCACCGTAGGGTGCAACCTAGGGCCCCCTTTCCATAGATAGGGCGCCGTAGGCTATCTAGGAATAGGGCGCCGTAGGTTGCACCCTACAGCGCCATTTCCACGGTACGTAGGGGCCCTATGGCGCCCTATCCACGGGATAGGGTGTGACACTCCTTAATCTTTACCTTTAGCTTCATTAAATATCTATTTGGAAGCATCTTTAGGCCTTTAGTGACTTAGAGTAACCAAAGAGTGAAAAATAAAATTTTCAAGTTTAGGGTTACTATTCACGTCACTATTCACAGATTTTTGGGCCAACTTTGAAAATTCGTAACTAATTCTAGAAAAATA